>PVLD010008295.1:0-85041 GCA_004027595.1 Dinomys branickii | reverse complement strand
ATATGCTGACAACAAAGAACTATCAGTTCTGGTGACTGAATACAGGAAACAATTTACTGTCGGTCATTAGTGGAAGATTCCCTTTTATTTCTCTGCGGCACAGCCTCCACTACTTGATAAGGAGAGGAGGGGGAGGTTCACTTGCTGGTGAGTCACACTTTTTTAGTATTTATATTCTACATTGGATTACTTTTTGCACACAGCTCTGCCCAATCTCAAAATCCGTGCTTGGAGCCATTATGCAATACTTGTGTATACAAAAGAGGAATATGCAAGCCAACTAACCCTTGAAAATGCAGAGCAATTGCTGTGGAGACCTTGTGCCTTGTTTTATTATAATTCATTGCTTTGGATTATAATTTAATTTTGTGTGTTAAGCTTTGGTGCTGGCAGTCACAAATGTCCTTGAGGATTTTTGAAAATTACGGTCTCCTTGAAAAAAATAAGTATATGCTTTAAGACTAGATTAATGCTCCAGTGATTAATTATATAACAGCATATATTTACCCCTTAAAACATAATTTGTGTGATCTTAGATTTTACAGCCTTGTAAACTCATTCTGTTTTTAGTATCCTGCTACTAGATGCTTCATATTGTAAACCCAATTCTCTCCCAAAAATGCTTGAACTTTTGCTATAGATGCTTCCAAATTTTTGTTGCTTTTTGTCACCTCCTGTGACAGGAATCTCTAAACTGATTTTCATAGTGGTTTCACCAAAGTACACTCCTCCAAGCAGTGGACAAGGTTCCTTTTTCCCCACAGCCTCTCTAGTATTTGTTATTGGTTGATTTCTTAATGAGATCCATACTTTCTGGGATAAGATGGAATCTCAGTGTTATTTAAATTTGCATTTCTCAAATTACCAATGATGTTGAACATTTTTCATATATTATTTGCCATTAGTATTTCTTCATTTGAGAAGTATGTATTCATCTCAGATGAAGTTTTGGACTGGGTCTTTGAATTTTGGGCACCTGATTTTTAAAAAAAGTTCTTCTAGATAGAAGTCCTTTGTCTGGGAGCAGTTGGTTAAAATTTTTTCCCAATTCATGGGTTTTCATTTTACTCTGTTGGTGATTTCTTCTGATGTACAAACACTTTTCAATAAGATGAGATTCCAGTTGTTGATTCTTTGAAGTATTTCCCATGCAGTTTAGTTTATGTGCATGAACTCTCTGCCTACCCCTACGTCTTCAAGCTTTTCACCTAATTTCTCTTCCAGTAGAGTATTGCTGTTGTAATATTTAGATATTTGATCTATTTTGACTCTAGTTTAGTGCATGGTGGTAGACATAGGTCTAGTTTTAGTCTTCAGCATATGGAAAGTGAGTTTTTCTAGCATCATTTATTAAAGAGGCTGTCTTTCTTCCAGTGAACATGTTTGGCACCTTTGTCAAAGATAAGGTGGCTGAGTGTGTTTGTAGTTGTGTCTGCATCTTTTCATCTGTTCCACTGACACGCAGGTCTTTTTTTTTTTTTTTTTTTTGCCAGTCATGCTGATTTTATCACAGTAATGTTGTAGTATAATTACAAGTCAGGGATGGTGATGCTTCCTGCCATTCCTTTGTTGTTCAGGATTACTTTTGCTATTCTAGACCTCTTCTGGTTCCAGATGAATTTTAGGAATGTTTTTTCTAGATCTCTGAGGTATACTAATGTTATTTTAACTAAGATTGCATTAAATCTGTACAAAAATTTTGAGAATATGGCCATTTACTTAGTGTTGGTTCTTCTTACCCTAGAGCAAGAAATATCTTTCCATTTTCTGAAATTCTCTTTGATCTCTTTTCTCAGAATACTGTAGTTTGCAATGTGTAGACCTTTTACATCTGTGGTAGATGGACTCCTATGTATTTCATTTTTTTTATGTTATTATGAAAGGTGTGGTATCCCTAATTTTTCAGTCTGTTGCTTGTGTACAGGAATGCTATTGATCTTTGAATGTTGACTTTGTATCCAGCTATGCTACTGATTTGGTTTTAAATCTATAAGCCTTTTGGTGGAGTTTTTGGGTCTTCTATGTAGATTATCATGTCATCTGTGAATAATGATAAATTTCACTTCTTCCTTTCCTATCCTTTTTCCTTTTATTTCTCTCTCTTGTCTAATTGCTCTGGCTAATATTTAAAGAAGTATATTGAATAGGAGTGGTGACTGGACATTGTTGGTTTGTTCCTGATTTTAAAGTGAAAGCTTTTAATTTTTGTCCATTTTGTATATGTTGGCCATTGGTTTGTTATAGATGGCTTTTATCAGAATGAGGTAAAGACCATCTATTACTATGTTCTGTAGGGTTTTTGTCATGAACGAGTGTTGGACTTTATCAAAAGCTTTTTCTAAATCTGTTGAGATGAGCATAGCATTTTTGTCTTTGGCTCTATTGATATGGTGTATTACATTAATTGATTTGCATATATTGAACCATCCCAGAATTCCTGAGATGAATCCCACTTGGTCATGGTGTATAATCTTCTTGATGTTTTGTTGCATACTGTTTGCCAGTATTTTGTTGAGATTTTTTGTATCTATATTCATATGGAAGATTGGCCTGTAGTTCTCTTTTTTGGTTGGGTCTTTCTGTGACTTTGGTATCAGGGTAATACTTGCCTCCAGGAATGAGTTAGGGAGAATTCCTTCCCTTTTGATTTCATTAAAGAGTTTCAGTAGAATTTGCATTAAATCTCTAAATTTCTTGTAGAATTCAGCTGTGAATCCATCAGAACCTGCACTATATGTCATTGGTCAGTTTTTTATTACATTTTCAATTTTTCTGGCTGAGAATGCATTATTCAGGATGTTTTTATCTTCACTGAACTTTGGTAATTCATATATCTAGGAATCTGTCCATTTTCAGTATGTTTTCCATCCTATGAGAGTAAAGATTTTTGAAGTAGGTATTGATTATCTTCTGAATTTTTGCAGGATCTGTACTGATTTCTTCACTTTCATTCCATATTGTGTGTATTTCAGTTTTTTCTTTCCTTTGTGCTAAGGATTGCTAGGGGTTTATCAATTTTCTTTATTCTTTCAAAGAACCAACTCTTCAATTCATTAATTCTTTGTGTTGTTTTCTTAGTCTCCATTGCATTAATTTCTGCTCTGATCTTTATCATTTCCTGCCTTCTTTGGGCTTTGGATTTGACTTGCTCTTCTCTTTTTAGAAGCTTGAGTTGCAGCATAAGATTGTTTATTTGTGCTTATCCTGTTTTCCTGATGTGGGAACTCATGGCTATAAATTTCCCCCTGAGAACTGCTTTCATTGTATCCCACAGGTTCCTGTAAATTGTATCTGCATTTTCATTTGATTAATATAAATATTTTTATATTTCTTTAATGTCATCTCTGACCCACTGGTCATTCAAGAGGGTGTTATTCAATTTCCATGTATTTATGGAGTTTTTGCAACTTCTTTTGTCATTAATTTCCAATTTAATTGCACTATGGTCTGATAGTATACATGGGATAATTTCAATTTCTTTGCATTTCCTTAAGCTTGTTCTATGTGCTAACATAGGATCTATTTTATTGAACGTCCCATGTGCAACTGAGAAGACTGTATTTTGATGTTGTTGGGTGAAACACTCTGTAAAGGTCTACTAGGTCCATTTGTTCACAAGTTTTATTTAGTTCTGTTATTTCTGTGTTAAATTTTTTGTCTAGTTGATCTATCTCTTTGTGACAATGGGGTGTTAAAATCCCCTATTATGATTGTGTTACTGCTTATTTCATTTTTATGTCTGTTAAAATTTGTCTTATATAGGTAGGTGCTCCTGTATTTGGTGCATAGATACTTATGATTGTTATCTCTTTCTCTTGCAGTTTTACCTGAACAAGTATGTAGTGACCTTCTTTATCTCTTCTGATCATTATTGGTTTTTAGTTCACATTGTCTGCAAACAGAATGGCTACACCTGCTTTTTTCTGGGTTCCTGTTGCGTGGAATATTGGTTTCTATCCTTTGATTTTCAGTCTGTGAATTTCCTTTTGACTTAAATGTGGTTTTTGTATCCAGCATATTGTTGGATTTTGTTTATTGATTCCTCTCTGCCAGTCTGCTTCTATTGATCAGTGAACTGAGACTATTTACATTGATGTTTATAACTGATATGCATTGGTTTATCTTTGTCATGTTATTTTCCCACTGTTGGTTCCTCTTTTTTTCCTTTGTTTAATTGCTTGCTCTGCTCGGCTGTTCCTTTCTGTCATTCTTGAAATTGTCATTTTTATCTCTTTCTAGAATATCTTGTAGGGTTGGTTTGGCACTCACGAATTTCTTCAGTTGTTCTTTTTGTGGAAATATTTTACTTCTCCATTAATTTTTAAGGATAGTTTTGCAGGTATATCAATCTGGGTTGGAAGTTGTTTTCTTTCAGGATGTGAAATACTTCACTTGAAGCTCTTCTTGACTTGATGGTTTGTATTGAGCAATCTGCCATGATTCTGAAGGGTTTTTCTTCAGAGGTGATCTGTTTCTTTTCTTTAACAGCTTTTAATATTCTGTTATTTTGCTGAACATCTGGGATCTTGATCCCTATATGTCTGGATGTAGATTTATTTTGATTATGGCTAATTGGAGTTCTATATGACTCACTTTACTGTATATCTGATTCTTTTCCTGTGCTTGGGAAATTTTCTGTTATTACTTCTTTAGTCTTTTTATGTCATTTTTGTTAATACCTACAGTTTTGTCAACGTCTATTAATCTTACATTGTCTTTCTTTGCTTCGTCTTGCAGTTGGTGAATCATTTCCTGGTTCCTTGTTATTTTTAAGAGATTCTTCCCTCATGATAGTTAGCTGCGGTGCTGTCTTCAACCTCTGAAAGGCTTCAGCTTCATTCAAGCAGTTTTGCCAGCTTTCAATGGAAATTTTAATATCCTGGATATCTCTTTGAATCTGTTTCATGCATTTTAATTCTTTCTTATATTGTTAGTTCAAGATTTCCATCATTTTTATATGCTCCTCTATTTACTTATCTATGTCTTCTTTAGAAGTGCTGAGCTATTCTTTCATTATTATTTTCTTTTTTTTTTTTTTTTTTACCTGAGAAGTTATTTTTATCTGATATCTTCTATGACCTGATGGACTTGTTTCTTTGCTTCAGTTGCTATCATTTCAGAAATTTCAGGTGTATGGCTTCCAAGGTCTTCTCTGTCATTGTCTTCTGGACTTGTTCTAAGTAGGATGGAGGTCTGACAGTACATTTTGGGTCCTTGTATTGTCATTTTCAAAGATCCAGAGGTTCCCTGGAGCTCAGCCTCAGTCCCATGATGGTTTGGGAGTGGCAGGGCAAGGACCTGAATGTCCCTGGTTCTCAGCATGGCTCCCTCGATGGTGTGTGAGGGTGGGGTGTGGTCACTGATGCTCCCTTAACTCTCTCGGGCTCAGTTGGCTCTCATGTTGATGAGGGTGGGGTGAGAGCACAGTCACATAGGCTGCTGAAACTGTGTTCAGTTAGGCTCCCACAGGGTGCATTGGGAGAATGGGGTGTGGGGTCCCTGAGGCCCCTGAAGCTGGGCTCAACCTAGCTTGCATGCTGGTGGGGAAGGGGCGAAGGTTGCTCACCAAGGCTCCTGAAGCTTTGCAAGATTCAGCCCAGCTTCTGCAAGGGTGTGTGCGGGGAGCGCATCATGGCCACCATGGCTCCAGATGCTGCCTGCGACCCAGCCCAGTTCCCATGCAAAAATGTTGTGTCAAAGCAAGCTTGGGGAAAGGTCATTTTTGGAAGAGCCAATTGATATTACAGTGCCAGCATCCCCAGGCCTGTGTTTTCAAACAACAGTTTAGTGAATGAAAGACCTTCATCATCACTGTAGCTTTCAACTCCTGAGTGCTTAGTTTTGGATAGGGCTATGTATGCTAAAAGCCTTTTATACATCATTTTATTGAACTCTCAATGATCCTGTTGAGATTGTTGGGCACTATTTATTTTATTCTCATTGTTATTGATGAAGAAATGGAATCACTTATGTGAATTACATAAATTATCTCCTAAGTAATCAACTTTTGCTAATAAGAGGTAAAGACTGGAAATAAACCTGTCTTTCATACTAAAGATAACCTTACTGTGCAAGGCATAATTTTGGCTTCAGAAATCACTATGTGTCATTTAAAACCTTGAATTTTAAAAGCAAAACTGCTTTTAATCCTATAAAGTTTATTTCAAATGTATTTTGAGTTGAGAAAATGAATATTTACCCTTTGTGTCTTTCTCTGTTTCTGCTATGCTATTTGTGAAAGTCTTTCATGGAGTATTTTACTAGGACTTATTTCACTAGTAAGGATTAATGAGCTCATGGAACTGTATAAACAGATGCAGCTCTCTGATGTGAACTCAAGTAAGGAATGAAGCAAAACTGTTCATGATTAACCATGGAAACATTAAGTGAAAATGTTTCTTAATGCCTGCCTTAATCGGTCCAGTTAGCTTTATATAGCCTTTTCCTTACATCTGATCTGGGCAAAGATTAGAAATGAACTGGCTGTCACCTTATCTGTAATCCAGTTTTTGTACTGTTCTTGTTCTACTTTGTGTCTGTTAATGTTTTCATTCTTTTACTTTAAAAAAAAATGAACTGGCTAGTGTATTACACTTAACCAATGTCTTAAAAGTGTACTCGACACACAAATTCCTTTGACTATTATGGAAATTCCATGTCTAGAGGAAATAATCAATCACTTGGATCAAATCAAAGGTGTCATCTTTCTATAGAGTGACAAAAGTATACACTATAAATAAATCTCAATATATTGATACTTTTATACAGACACACATAATCCATGCTTCTTGTTTAATTATCAGGGATAACTAAATTGTTCTGACTTTTATATATTCTAACCCACTAATAAAAATATATAGAATGTTTAATTTACCATTAAGTCGGGGATTTGTGAAACATGTATAAAATATAAAATAATACCTACCTGACAAAGTGACTACAAATAAATAGTTGTCTGAGAAGATTACAAGTCTTTAAAACTCACGAAGTGTAGTTTTCTATGCAGTGTCATGATAGAAATACACTTTTGGATAGAAACTCTCTTAAATTTGTAAACATTTAGTTCACATTTTCTTCATCTTCTAGAAGGCCTTTCTGACTTTTGGAAAATGGCAAATTCCAAAAGATTAAAACTGAAAGAAAAATTTCTTGGTTTATTTGTCTTCTTCTGGCCAGGCCTTTGCAATGTTCCTTTTATGTGCTATGATCGACAAATACAGTAAATGTTTACATTTTCAAAAAGATTGTGGTGACACCTTGCCATTAATGCTTCTCAAATGAGCTCTTTGCCCCAGTTGCACTGACCCTGTTGTTCGTGCCACTTCCTGAAGCAGTTACAGAAGTCGTTTTCATTAGTATCGTTAGCTGCACCACCATGACTACTTCGAAAGTGTCTTAAATTGACTCAAAATCTTTACTTTTCACGGTCATTTTGACTTTGTGGAAGAAACGGAAGTCAGGATGCCAGATCTGAAGAATAAGATGAATGAGGACATACTCTAATTAAAAATTTGTTTTTGTTATTTTTATTAGTATTTGTTATTTCAATTAGTATTTGTAGTATATAATAGTCACAATCCTCATGGAGAATTGGTACATGTACATAAACCATCTTAATTCTTTTTTGGAATCCTTTTCCCCTCCTCTTCCTCTTTCCTCCTCCATCTCTCAGAACCCTTCCCTTTTTCAAAAGAGCTGTCTCACCGTTTCCTGTTACCTGTCTTTTAGTTTGTTCTTTATTTATATTTTAGGTGTCTCATAAAAGAGAAATCAGGCAATATTTAAGCTTATGTGTCTGATTTATTTCACTTAACATTACTGTCTTAAGGCGCATGCATTTTCCTAAAACGACTCAAGTTTATCTTTCTTATGGCAGAGTATTGCAGTATGTATAAATACCACATTTTCTTAGTTCATTCACTTATAAATACCACACTTTCTTAGTTCATTCAGCACATGTAGGCTGCTTGCAACAGTTAAGTTATTGTAAATTGTGCTGCTATAAGTATGGGTATGACTGTGTCATTGAAATAGGATGTCTTTAACTCTTTCAGGAAGATAACTGGAAGGTGAATAGCTGAGTTAAACTGAATTTCTAATTTTAGTTTTTGAGAAATTTCCATAATGGCTGTACTAGTTTGCATTTCCACCAACAATGTATGAGAATTCCTTTTTCTCTGTAGTCTTGCTAGTGTTTATTATTTAATCTCTCAATGATAGTTATTCTTCCTGGGTAAGATTAACTCTTAGGGTTGTTTTAATTTACATTTCTCTAGTGGTCAAAGATGTTGAACACATTTTCATGTATTTAATAACCATTTGTATTTTTTCTGAGAAGTGTCCACTTACTTCAGTTGTCTATTTTTTGATTGGGTCTTTTAATTTGGCAGTTATAGTAGATCCTGTCTAGATATTTCTCCATAGCCTCATGTGGACTGAATGTTCAACAAACTGTGAGCTAAATAAAGTTTTTTGGAGGTTGCTGCTTTTAGGGTGTGTGCTGCTGGTATCAAGGATGTGGTACTGGGATTGATTCATGGTCTGATGCTATGATTAAGGCTGTCCCACACTGGGTGTGAATGCTACATTCCCTAATAGTGAGTAGCCTAGATAAACTGTAAGGGACAGAAAGAAGATTTCTTGAGGCTACTGCCTTTGCTTGTTGCTTGCTGCTTGCTGCTTGCTACTTTTCTGCCGACTACTTTCTGCATTCCCTGCTTTGCCATGGACTATTTTTCCTCTGTGATGCCTCTCTGCTATGCCACCCTGCTTTGGAGACTGCTGATTGTGGACTGAATGTTCAGCAAACTGTGAGCTAAATAAAGTTTTCCTCTTTTAACTTTGGGTGTTGGGTATTTTGTCTCTGCAATGAGAAAATAACTAAGACAGGGATCTTGTTGTGACTTTATGTATACTAGATATTAGTTCTCTGTTTAAGGAATAACTAGCAACTTTTTCCCATTCTGTAGGGTTTTTTGTTCAGTTTGTTGATTATTTCCTTGGCTATATAAAAGCTTTTTAATTTGACATGAGCCCAGTTAGTGATTCTTAGTATTATTTCTTATGCAAGTAGGATTTTTGCCAGAAAGTCCTTGTCTGTACCTGTATCTACAAGAGTTTTACCTGTTTTATTTTGTTTGTTTCTGTCTTGATGTTTAGATCTTTGATCCATTTTGATTTTAGTTAACTACACTATAGGAGACATGGATCTATATTCAATCTTCTGTAAATGAGTAGCCAGTTTTCCCAGCACCATTTGACAAAGAAGCTATTTTTTTTTCCAACGTAAGTTTTCAGAACCTCTGTCAAAGATCAGCTAAGTGAACATGCTTTCAGCTGTTTCTGCATCAAGTTTTGTGATGGTTAACTGACTAATTGTCAGCTTGAGTGGTGAATGCCCAGCCCAACTGTGTTGGCATGGTTCTGGGTGTGGAAGACCCAGGAAAAGAAGCTTGTTGTTGGAATGGATACAAGGAGAACAGGAGGGAGGAATTTCAGCTGATCTTCCTTGGAAAAGCTTTGTTGTGGCTGCTTTTCTTTGGAAGAGTTTCAGTAGGCTTTCTTTGAAGGTGCTTGGGCTGCTTTCTTTCTTCAGAGGGATTCAATCTTCATATTGTCTCGGACACAGGGCATTGGCATGAGCTCCAAGAATTCAGCTGAATCCTTTGGCTCTCCAGTGTGCAGACAGATGTCTTGTACTCTTCTACATTTGACCCAGTGGGTGAATCTTGTCAGCTAATATTGTGAAGTTCTGTGTCCTGCTTTAAATCTGTTTCTCTTGCAAACACTAGTACAATTCTGCTCCACTGATCCACATGTCTTTTTTTAAAAATCACCTTAGCTTTGTAATATAACTTGAAGTCCAGGACTGTGATGTTTCCTGCTTTGCTCGTTACCCAGGATTGGTTTTGCTATTTTATAGGTCTCTTTTTGTTCCATATAAATTATAGGATTGTTTTCTCTAGTTCTGTGAGGAATGCTATTGGTTTTTTGATAGGGATTATATACAATCTGTATGCCAGTTTTGGAACTAAGGGCATTTTGACTATAGTGGTTCTGCATATCCCGGAATACGATAGTCTTCCATTTCCTGATGTCCTTTTTCAGAGTGCTGTAGTTTTCATTGTAGAGATCTTTCACTATCTGCCTTAGGTTAATTCTTAAATACTTAATTCTTCTTGATGTGATTGTGAATGGTATTGTTTTCCTAGTTTCTTTTCCTGTGTGTATTATTGTACAGGGACACAGTTGATTTTTGTGTCTTCATCTATCTTAACTACATTGCTGAATTTGGTTTCTAATTCTAGGAGACATGATGGGATTTTTGAATCTTTTATGTAGAGGATCATGTCATCTGCAAATAATGCTAAGTTGGATTCTGTTTTTACACACATCCTTTTTATTTCTTTCTCTTGCCTGACTTCTCTGGTTAATGTTTGGAGAATTATACTGAACAAGAGTGGTGCAAGTGGACATTTTTGTCTTGTTCCTGATTTTAAAGGAAAATTTTCAGATTCTCTTCATTTAATATGTTGGTTGCTGTTTGTTGGTCATAAATGGTTTTTATTAGATTGAGATATGGTCTTTCTACTTTCTTTAAGATTTTTTAAAGTCATGAATGTATATTTATTTTGTCAAAGGCTTCTTCTGATGATCATATGACTTTTGTCCTTGGTTTTGTTTATGTGATGTACTTCATTTATTGATTTCCATCTGTAGAGCCATCTTTGCATTCCTGGGATGAATCCTACTTGATCATGATGTAAGGTTTTTATTGTTTTGAGGATTTGTTCCATTCTCTTTGACAGAATCATGTTGAGGAATTTTGTGTCTATGTTCATTAAAGAGATTAGCTTATAGGTTTTTTTTTTTTTCCATTTTCGTCCTTCTCTGGTTTTGAAATTAGGATAATGGTAGCTCCCAGGAATGATGTCTGGAATATTATTTCCCTTTCAATTTCATTAATGAGTTTGAGGAGTATTGATGTTAGATTTTTCCCTTGTAGAATTTGGAAGTGAATCCATTAGGCTTTGCTTAGTTGGTAGTTTTGTTACTATTATTATTACTATTATTATTATTGCTTCAATTTTATTGTATGTTATTGGATATTCATTGTCTTAGCAATTCATATATGTTTAGGAGCCCATCCATTTCTCCTGAATTCTCCAATTCTTTTGAATATGGCTTCACAAGATAGTTACAAATAATCTCTTGTATTTTAGCATTTCCAGTATGATTTTTTTTTTCGTTTCTAATTGCATTGATTTCTTTTCTTTTCTGGTACCATTGGCTAAAGGCATATCTATTTTTTTATTCTTTTAAAGAACTAACTGCTCAATATATTGATTCTTTATATTTTTTCTCAATCTCATTAATTTCTGCTCTGATTTTTCCTTTCTTGTTCTAGCTTTGGATTTGAAATATTTTTCTTCTTCCAGGACCTTTATGTACATCATTAAGTTATTTATTTGGATGTGCTCTGTTTTTCTGGTGTGGAAATTCACAGCTATAAATTTTCCTTTTAGGACTGCTTTCTTTTTGTTCCGTAGATCCTGGTATATTTTACTGATTCTAGGATCTATTTTTTTCTTGATTTATTCTGTGAAGTATTGATGCCTCAAGTGGGTATTATTTAGTTTCCATGTTTTTGCATAAATTCTGTGATTTCTTTTGCCTCTGATTTCTGGTAATCACTATAATTTAATAATATATAGGAGATAACTTCAGTTCTTTTGTATTTACTTGAGGATGCTGTATGGGCTAGCCTGTGCACTATTTTGAAGAAAGTTCCATGCTTTTACAGGTGCTGAGAAGAATGTGTATACTCTTGATAGGTGAAACACTTTGTAGGTATCTATTATGTGCATTTGTTCAAAGGTTTAGTTCAAGCCTGGTATTTCTTTGTTGATATTTTGTCCAGTTGATCTGTGTATTTCTGACAGTCAGATATTGAGGTCCCCCACTAGAATTGCATTCATCCTCATCTGATTTTTCACATTCAGTAGTGTTTATTTTATGAAATTTGGTGTTTGGTGCATATATGTTTATAATTGTTATCTCATCTTGTTGAATTGTCCCTTACTCAATATTTAGTGACCATTTTTTACTTCTCCTCATCACTTTTGGTGTGAAGTTCACTTTGCCTGAAATCAGGATAGGTATCCCTTGTTTTTTTTTTTTTGGTTCCTGCTGCATGGAATATTGTTTTCCATTTTTTAATTTATAAAAATGTTCTTCTTATATACAACATATCATTAGATATTGTTTCCGAATTCATTTTATCAATCTGTATCTTTTTATTGGAGAATTGAGATCATTTATATTGAGAGTTATTACTGAAAGATGTTGACTTATTCCTGTCATTGCATTATTTTCTTTTTGCTGATTTCCTCCCTCCCCCCTTCTGCCTAACTGCATATTTGTATGGTATATCATTCTGTTTCACTTTTGGGCACTGTTGGCTTCATTTTCTCTTTCCACGTTATCCTTAAGAATTTTTTTGTCATGCTTGGTCGGTGATCATGAATTTCAGGAGGTGCTCTTTGTCATAGAAATACCTTATTTCTCCATCAGTTTTCAGAGAGTTTTGCAAAATGTACAAGTCTGGTTTGGAAATTGTTTTTTTTTGAGAGCTTAAGACACTTCAAGATTTCCTGGCCTTTAATATTTGTGTTTAGAAATATACTCTAAATTCTGATTGATTTACTTCTATAAGTGATTCATTGCTTTTCTCTAAAAAGCTTTTAAGCTTATATGCATGTGTTGGACTCCTGGGATCTTGACTATAATGTCATGGAGAACTCCTCTTTTGGTAATGGCTATTTGGGGTTCTTTATGTTTCACTTATCTGTATCTTTCACTCTTTCCCTATATTTGGCAAATATCCTGCTGTTATTTCTGTAAAAATGTTTTTTATGCCAGGTGTGCTTTTGAGTTTCACTAATTCCAAGTAATCTTAGATCAGTTTTCTTTGCATCATCTAGCAGCTTTTGGATCCACTTTCATGCTCTAGTGTTATTTGTAAGGTATCTCTGAATAATTGGTCTCGCTTGACAGTCCTGTCTTATTTCTGATAACCTTCTTATATTCATTGCTTCTGTTGCCCATACTGTCAATATGTTTTAATCTCCTGGATTTCTGTTTGGAACCTTGTCATGGACTCTAATTCTTTGTTCACCTGGCTATTTACATTTGGTATTGTTTCATTTAGTTCACCTAGCAAAATTTTTGCAGGTGTTTTCTTTAAATTCTCTGTTCATTTTGTTTATTATATCTGTTATTTATTTAATTATATCTTTTGTGATCACACTGAGCATCTTATTGATCTGATTTTTAATCACCTCTGCGATCCTTCCCCAAAAGGTTCCTGATTCAGCACTCTGGCCATATGCTGGGCATCACACTGGATTCCTAGTTTACTGTTGCCCTCCATGTGAAGAGAATCACCTCATTGCAAAGCCTTTCTCGGCTTTTTCAATTCACAATAGCTGTGGGCTCCTCCTGCAGCCAGCCTGGTCCACCATTTCTCCCTGGAGCTGCCAACCTTGAGTGTTTATGTTATCTCTGAGAAGGCAGTCTCCCCTTCCTGGGAGCTGGGACAAGCTACCTGACTGCTTTGTTCTTTTCTTTGCATTGTGGTTTGTTTCTCCAGCTTCTCTGTGCCTTCCAATTTTCCTGTCAGTTCTTTCCCAGTTCCCCATGTTCTACTTCTTTTTTTTTTTTATCTTTGCCAAGTTTTTATTTATAGGTGTCTGGAGTCCAGAACTTAGAGAGTCTGAATTTTGCTGCTTATCACTACTCCACTAGTTTCATTTTTTGACTGACTTACCTTAACTGGTGGAAAGGAACCTAATGTATGAGTAGCAAAATGGGGACTTTCCCAAAGCCCTGCACACAGCTACTTATGTTCCTTGGTGAGCTCGTAGATGTGTTTTTATTTGACAGAAATTGACATAGATGTTTTGAGTCAATTCAGACATTGTAGCAGGCACAAAAAGATAGCAGGCAAGTGGACTTCCAGAACTGCTTCAGAAAGTGGCAAGAATTATGGGAGAAGTATGTGTAAAGTGATCAAGAATATTTTTTGCTGGAAAAATGTAATTTTATTATAATTACTTTATTTAAACATTCACTACATTTTGTAATCACAGCACATAATCACTCATTCTGTCATTTTTTAATTGGGAGAGTCACACCTTGACATGTTAGAAGTGAATGAGGCTTTAGAAGTCATTTAATTGAAAGATATTCAAAGAGCAGCTCACAAGTGCTATAAGGTCAAAGTTATTTTTATGCTAATGCTAAAATATTATCTGTATTTCACTCTTATTCTCTCAGGAGAGTACAACGAGATTGCCACAGGCTACATGTTATGTGGTAGCAGGAAAGATTGGTTATAGAAGCAACAGCAGACTCCAGCTGTCTCTTATTTACTAGACATGAAAATGATTTACAAAAGTCTGAGACTGCTACTTTTATAATTGCTTTATGTTTTGGAAAATGTAGCTACTATTCAGAAAATATTTTTATATAAACATGGTTTGCTTTATTAACGTTATTTTTAAATGAATTAATGTTTAAAAATTTATCAGTATTACTTACTTGTCCAGTAAAAATCCAGTGATACAGTCCAGATAAACAAAACTTCTTTGGTCCCAAGTAATTTGAAGAGTATGAAGGGATCCTGAGACCAAAAAGTTTGAGAATGTCTGACCTAGTGTGTTTAAACACCACAATTTTACATTGGAAACAGAGACTTAGTTTCCAAAGTCATAGTTGAGTTAAGCATCAATATTTTATTCTCTTTTGTCTTTGCTATTGCTAACCATTTCTTGCATAGGTCTCGTACTATAGGTTTTTAGACAGGGCTTTCCCTCATACTTCTGGCTGGTAACACAATTATAACTTCACAGAAAATATTCAGAATGTATTGAATTAATTAGTAGTATTATAACAGATACAAAGTACTTCTAGTATGTTCTTCAAGGGGCAAAGGTGGCAGGTTCATGCATAAGAGATGTACTGATTATTTAGCATTTCTGCAGAGAGATCAAGAACAATTTAGTAATCTGTCTTCCTTTTACCCAGGGATAATCACTGTTAACATTTTTAGGCATATTTTTCTTTCTCATTTCAAAAAATATGGTTTTGAGTATTTCAGTATTACTTTATATTTTAATAAATTTCCATCACAATTAACTAACCACATGTACTATCTGGTATGGGGTGGTTCTTTGTGATTCACACTTTCAAATTTGCTCTGCCTTAGGGTAGGAAAGAGGAAAAACTTTCTGTTCAAAGTTCTCCCAGCAGAGAACCCCAAGCATGTCAATAGTGTGGTCATTTTAACAATGCTAAAACAGAACAGCTTTTATTATTATTTTTAAATGTTGTAGGTAAAATGAATGTGGAGGAAAAGATTTAAATCACAAAGCAAATTTTAGGTAACACAGTAGTTATTTGAAAAGAGCAAAGATAAGATTTTTCCTAGGCTTCAGAATCATATGATCATTCAGTTGGATTTTTAAACCTGAGGTCCATACTGAATAAGTGATTGACCTCACTCATACTAAGAGAAATACAAATGAAAAGAACAAAAATAACGTAGTTTCTTAGCTTTCATAATGGCAAGGATTAAATGCATGCTACTCAGCGTGGCTAAGGATCGTTAGAAATGTAATTAAATGTAACTATTTAGAAGGCAATATGGTAATATTTCACAAAATTAAAAAACACGTACTCATTTAATTAGCAGACTCCCATACTGGTGCATTATGCAAATCTTCAAAATATATGTACAAGGATGTTGTATTTTTATAATAGCAAGAATTAATAAAGACAGCAATTCAGCAAGAGTGGACTGTTTTCATAAGCTGTGACTATCCACATAACAAAATCTAATGAAAACATTAAAGGGATTAAGTTAGAGATGGGTGCACTGATATGAATATTTTTTGAGGTACATTGCTAAGATATGATTTGTTTTCACTTGTGAAATCTCTGGTGATTAAATAAGAAATTTTTAACAGTGATTACATTACAGCAGCAGACATTAGGTTGGGGTAGGGCTGAATGGCAAATAGGCTATTGTTTTCTGAGCAAATATATTCATGTATTACTTGTACAGTTTAAAATGTTCTAATAAAAGGCAGTACCGTGTATCTGAAATGTGCTTCAAAAGCAGCTATTACTACTATTAAAATAAAAGAATAAAATAAAAGAAAACAAAACAAGCCATTCTCAGAAAATAAATATAAGACCTAAGGAAATATTCCTGCTTCCAAGATTTAGCTATCATGCGTTGTGCCGCTGTACACATTGGTGTGCATATATCAGTGTAATATTGTATCTTTCACTCTTTTTGGAAAATTCCTGGAAGGGGAATAGCTGTGTCAAATGGAATTTCTAGGTTTAGTTTTTTGAGGACTCTGCATACTGATTTTCACAGTGGTTGTACTAATTCATATTCCTGCTAACAAAGTAGAAGTGTTCACCCTGCCACCCTGACAGCCTTGCCAGCATTTGTTATTATTTTGTTTCTCAATGATAATCATTCTTTTTGGGGTAAGATGAAATCCCAGTGTTGTTTTAATTTGGATTTCTCTAATGGCCAGCCTTGAACATTTCTTCATGCATTTATTAACCATTTGTACTTCTGAGAAATATCAGCTTGTTTCCATTGCCCAGTTTTTGATTTAGTGTTTTATTTTGGGAGAGTCTAATTTTGGGAGTTTCTTTAAACTTGAGTCATTTGTAGGGAAATGGATAGATGCACCTTGAAACCATAATGTTAGGTGGAATAAATCAGACACACAGTTTAAATATTGTATGATTTCTTTTAGAACCCAAACTCCAATCTATACAGAAAGAGCAAAATAAAAACAGATAATAGGAATTAAGGGTACAGTGCTTTTTGGGGAGGGAGGAAAGAGGAAGGTAATAAAAATAACTGAGATGTGTTATGTACAGGTACCAACTCCCCACAAGGAGTGTAATCATTATGTATTGCAAACAGGTAGCAATAAGTAATAAAAACAAGAAAAAAGATTCATGCTAAGAATAAATAGTCTCCTGTTAATGTTATTAGAATGTTCAGTTCTTTTTTTTTTTTTTTTTGAGGTTTAATTCTGCTTTAGTTCAGTAATGTTAATACTGCTTCGAGGACAAGCTAATATATTCATAAGATGTTGTTTACTTAGCAGCCAATTTCTTCATAAAAGTACTTTAGAGAGTATATGCTGAAATATTACAAGGACAATATTCTTCTGTTGCACCTGTATTTGCATACTTAAGTAATGTTAAGTAATGTGATTTGATATATTTTGTAAATATTCTATTGTTACTAGTGTGACTTTTTTTCTTTGGTACTGGGAATCAAACTCAGGACCTTGCACTCACCAGGCAGGCACTGTGCCATTGAGCTATAGCCCCAGACCCAACTTGGCATTTTATAGATAGATTTTATTTATTTTGGTCAGGCAAACTATGAAGTGCAGTCAGTTGCTTTTTGAAAAGCTCAGATATCAGGTGGTGAATCCTTAATAGTACATTTGTAAAAACGACCTTTTTATTTTCTAAGTCTTTCTAAACCACAGAACAGTGAATGAGCTCTGCTTGACCTTATTGAACTGTATTGTTTTGAGGCACTCCCTGGTCCAACTTGCCACTGATATGGAGGCCTGGAGGGCAGCTGAATATTCAAAAGTCTTTGTACTAGAACTGAACAGAACTTCACTCTCACAAACACTAGTCTTTAAAGGTACATGCAGCTTTGCTTCACCAGCCCTGTGATTTGCTTTGTTTAAACAAACTGAAGCTCAGAGAATTACTTGGCATCCTTCAGTCTCCATATGCATACTTCCACGGTGGGTGCACCTGTCAGTTGATGATCACATGTAACACAATGCACCTTGACACACCTGAGCACCCTACGTGTACATGAGCTTGGCTCTAGTCCATCAGAAGCATTTGTACCACAATAGCATTCGGAGTTTTAAGCCAACTTTGCAGACTTGTCATTTTCATATTATATTATAAAGCATATACATGTCTTTGTTTGTATCTACACATACAAGCAACAGGTACAAAGAACGTAGAAATTAAAAATTGAATACAGAGGGAAATAAAAGCTTACTTTCATGAATAAGCACTTAGCAGGCATTGGCCCGGAGTGCTGCCCCTATCCATTTAGTATTGGGTTCACATTCTAACAGGATGCAAGTTTGGACTTTAGGAACTTGGCTTTTGTTACCACCTAAAAATATTCCAGATCAGCTTTAAACGAGAACAGTATTGTTGGTGGTAATTTAGTGTTTTAGTCCAGAAACTTCCTCCTCCTGCCTTTAACCATGGTCTCCCCTCAAGCATGCAGTGCTGTCTGGCACGTGGAACCAGCACACCATTCCTTAGTTACCCCAAGCGGTGCAGAGCTGAGCTTGGCAGTTTCCTTATGGCGCCTCATGGGTCAGGAGAAACGTGGTAATGAGGATGCCACAGGAGGAGGCGCTGGCAGCTGTCTGCTGTGGAACGTCTGAGCTGTTGTGTTAGAAGTTCATCTGCATACTGTCAAATGTCTGGGTGGTGCTTGCTTGGTTGTTTATCATTTATGGTGAAATAAAACAGCCAAAAGGAGTCTAGGTGGACCCACCTGGGGTCAAGCAGAAACACACCTGACCATTCAGATAACTGCCTCCGATATTTGCTGTGAACAGTATTTGGGGCTTGCAAGCAGATTCTCCCCTTCAGTCGTTTACTTCTCTTTTTGAGAGCTGAAAAATCCTGAGGCATATCCCTATTTGTTGATAATTATATATACCTATCACCTCAACCATGGTTGTCTTGATCCTTGAACTACATTCAAATTCGAGAGGCGCCAAAATAATGAGCAGAGATGGAAGAAGAAAGAATAAAAAGCGTTCTGGTTCCTTGCTGAATCCTTCAGGATTTTAGTCTTTTCTTTCCCTGGAAAGTGCTTTTGTGACCTGTAGCATGAGCCTTAAATACTGACTCTAATGTCTTCAGACAAAAATCAAACTAACCCGACCCAAACAAAACACAAAGAAATTAGGTCAGTGTTTTTGTATGTTTGTGTCTTCATTTTCTGTGAGTTCTGTTTACTCATTAGAAAAGCAATGAGTAAGTGACAGGAATAAGGGATACATGAATATAATTTATGTTTTAATACCTTTCTGCAGGAAACAGAACTTCTGTGTGCTGAAATGGAAAACTTAACATTTCAAGATCTTTACAAATCATAGTTCACATGTACTCATGAAGGCACAGTTTGCATTCCTACCGGGAGCTTTTACAACTTTGTAATTGTACCAGTATCGAATCTCCTTAGAGGAAAATGTAGTGGTGGAAAGAAAGAACAGAAAACATCAGAGCATGTCTTATCCTGCCCCTGAAACTTCTTGCAAAAGAACGAAAAACAAAAAAGAAAACTACTCCTATACTGTTGATAGACAAATGCATCTTTTTCACAAAAAAATTTTTAAGAAATAATTTACATATTTCTGCAGAAGCTTGACCTTCCAGAGCTCTTTTGTGGAGAAGTCTCTGCCCAGCGCAAGTGAGGACAGGCTTGGAAGACCGTGGGCAGCAAAAAAGGCCTGGAACCTAGAAGGAAGCACAGCCAGGCAAGAGGGGAGGACCGAGGCAGAGGGAAGGACAGTGACCTGGCAGACAACAGAGACAGCTAAGTGGCCCCCCGGGAGACCAAGTAAGAAGCAATGCAGGTATCCTGAGAGTCAGATGGGAGTCTAAAAAAATTCAGTGTTGAAAGATCAGAAAGGCAAACAGTGGCATGAAGACAGGATTCTACGTCTGGCAACAACTTCCCACTGCACATGAGATAAAACCCAAACTCTTTACTGAAGCCTGCAAAATCCTACAAAATCTGACTCCAGTTTCCCTCTATGGCTTCAGTTATTCCACACGCTCCTTGCTTCTTAATGTTTGGCAAAGTCACCTGCCTGCAGTTCTTCCAAAATGCCAAGGTTTTTCTACCCAGGGCCTCTCTACATGCTGTGTCCTTTGCCTGGAGCCTGGTCACCACCCACCTCCCTACTTCCCACCAGTTGTCCTCTAGTTTGCCTGTCCTACTTCTCTTCTACGGGTCAGCTTCAGTGTAATCTTCTTCAGAGGGGCCTTTCTGACCTAATTTACAGAAGGGGAACCCCTGCCTAGTTTGTTCCTAACCCTCTACCTGTTCTTTATAGTGCTTTCTACAGTATGGGATTCTCTGTATGGTTTGGTTGTCTGTGTTCACATTAGATTATAGGTTTCATAAGATGCAGGGGTCATGTATGTCTTTTTTAATCATCATTTAATCAGTGCCAGGAACACTACTTCTGTGCCAGGTACTCAATATATATCCAATGAATCCACTATTTATGAATGAATAAAAGAAGACAAGGAAGAGAAAGAGACTACTGGTTGAAAATAAGTGTCTGCAATATCTACGTAATTAGGAGAATAACTTAATACTTGGTACCAAGGCAAATAAACTATAACTGGATTTGGGGATTATGATCATGATTTAGTTTCAAGAATTCCTAGTTTGCAGAACTAAAGCATTGAATATTAGTATGAATTTCACTGACCCACTTGATGCCCAGTTCCTGAAACATTGAATTGGATGTCTAAATTTTGAATGAAGACATTATTCATCTCAGAGTGCAGTGGTGGAGGGATGGGACCCCAGGTGTACAGCCTTAGAGAGAGAAAAGAGTCAAGCAGCCTGTTACTAAGGCTTCTCTGAATGCTGTGCCCGTCTCTTCTCTATGAGGCCTTATTTGTCAGTCTGTCTTTTCACTGAACTTGGGCTGAGGTGTCTTCCATCAGGCTTTTCGAGAATCACCTTGTGTTGTATAATGTGTTGAACTGCTCCCCACCCTAGATCGTATACACCTGTCAAATCATCTCTGTTCTCTATTTTTCAATCACTGTTGCTTTTATAGTTAGAAGCAGCTTAATTTCACTGTTGTATCTTCTCTTTCCAGGTATTTCTGACTAGAGTACAAATGTTTAGGGACAGAGATGCATCAGTGATAACCTATTGTGTCTTCTATCTTGCCTAAGGAAGCATCCAAATATAGGATATGCTTCGTTGGTGTTTATTGATGAATTATATGACTGGGTGTTTAAGAAGGTAGGATGGACCACGAGCTAGAACAGTGGCACCAGGGCCACCAGAGGGCCCGATTTCACATTTGGGCATTGGTCTTGACCTCCGTGTACTTTTGTATTCTGCAAGAGATCGCTTTAATAGTTCAATTTCCATTTAGGGCTTGGGGGAAAAAGCTATACTTATATTATGTACTGAAGATCAGTAAGATGAGGCATAGATAGTCTCTCCACAGTTGTTTTCTTTGCAATGAAAATATGTAAAGAAAGAATGGGAATGAGAGAAAGAATGAGGGCAATCTAAGGCTAAGAAACAGAAATCTTCCCTCAAATCAGCTTCTGCAGTAACAGTAATTAATGTTTCTCTGAGCACTGCTCTGATTAAGTGTGGTCCTTCATCCTCAAATGCCCCTGTGACTTAGGTGCTGTAATTATTCACCACATACATGAGCAAGAGGAGACCCAGAGAGGTTAACCTGTTAAATCACACACAAGGAAATTGGACATTAGACAGGAATCCAGCAGGAGACGGAATACACTGGGATATGACTGATCTAAGGTCTTAAACTTGAAGACCTAGGGTACAGACAAGGCTGTGTAGAGAGGATTGCCTGCGAAAGACTGAGACCCTTGGGTATGAAAGGCAGCCGACCTCAGGTGACCCTGCAGGGAGGGAGGCCAACTGTGTGGTATCAGAACAGACCTCGCTCTCCTTTCTCCTCTCCTGCTAGTGTCCGCCATCAGGAAGCAGGAAGGTATAGGAACCAGGTTGCAGTATGCACACAGCTAACCCTAGCGACACAGAACAGGGTCAGAAAGGTAGACCAGGATGCAAGGAGCAGTGGAACAGTGAATTGAACAGGAAAGATGCTCTGAGCAGTTTCTAAGTACAATTTCTAAGTGCTTAAGTAGGGTAGGTCCCAATTTAATGAGATCTTGATTGGGGCTACTCTTTTCCCTGAATTCATTGAAAAGCACAGTAGGTGGGTGCTGCTAAACATGCTTCTCTATAGGGGGGAGCAGAGGATCATTTGTGAATGATCTTGCTTGATTACCTTACTTCTAAGAGGCAGCAGAGCAGACTCCCTTTTAGTTTGTTAACTTGGTGCTAATTGTGTTTCTCAGAATAGTCTGAGCCCTGCAGCTGCGGGGACGACTCTGCAGGTAACTTCAGCATCACACCGTGGGGCCCGGAGTGGACTGGACTCTGCTTCTTGCTCCCGCTCTGTCAGATCTCCGCAGTACAGGGAGGACGGCCACTTACAATGCCTCATTCCATTTCCACAGCCAAGCCACAGGGATGCCAAATGCCTTGCTTACTCCTGGCTACTGGCTTTTTTCCCCTCTAAGCAGAGCTTCAGGAAACTATGGAAAAAGACACAGCATAACATTTACATATGTTTGTTCTTTCAGGCTTCTCCACACAAGCATCAGCACCTGCATAATTTTAGCCTGAGAGGGTGGTTGTGAGAGTAGTGGGAGTGGGGATGATTCCAACCACAGCACTATTCATGGGGTGCTGACCATGGACCAAACACTGGCGGGGCGGTGATGAGTACAACGGATGTAGTCTCATAATACTTTCAGAATTTTACTTTTCAAAGTACCAGTTGCCAATTGAGATTTAAGGATCGTGTCTTTTTCTCCTTTAGGGAATGTAGGAGAGGACAAGGAATCAAGCTTAAAAAAATATAGACGTGAGAAACATTTTTTTAAAAATTGCATAATAGCCTTTTTAGCAACCACTACTTAAAACCTGATGGGGGAAATGGGTATACATATACCATATGGCATGTGTGCATTATGCTTTTCCTCATAGAGCTTGAATGTACACTTAGTTGCATTATGTCTTAACGAAAGGGTCCCTAGCTTTCTTTATACCCCTAGAACTCCCTCCGACTGGATTGAAAGGTAATAGTGCCAACAATAGTAAGTCCCTTCAGCAAGGGTGCTCACTTAGTACTGAGTTCCAGGTCGCTCTCAATATTCTTGGTAGATCACTCTCAGTAGACCTCGGGCTCTATTCAAGCCCCTCCAGTTTTCCAAAGAAGGAAAATGAAAGTTCCAGAGAAAGATAAAATTTTGAGGATTCTTTAGGAATCACTACAAGTGAAAATGTGGCTTTTCGGCCAACTGTCAATATCATCGAGGCAATCTAAGAAACAGCTGTGTACCACCTACTATCTGTAAAGGAGACAACTGGGAAAAGGTATGTCATTAAAAGTGCAGGCTTAGATATCAGATATGTGAAAACCTTAGGCAAAAAAGTTGATCTCTAAAGTCGCAATTTTCTGCACTTCAAAAAGTAGTCCTGGGAGTCAGATGACCTTATAATGTAATGTACCGAGCTCAAGGCTTGCCACATCATGAATGTTCAATAAACATTTCCTAATCCTGCCAGTATCCTCATAATTGTTATAGTTTCTTCTTCTCAAGTTAAGTGTGACTATAAGATATTGGGATTAATACTGCCTGAAGATTAGTTGATTGGGGACTGTCAATGGAGACAAAATTTTTTTAACTCTAGCAGTGATTTCAGGGAAATGAATTGTCCATTAGCTGATGGGCAAAGAAGAGAAAAATTAATGTTTACAGACATGTTCAGTTTATGTGTAGTTCATTGGAAGTAACCAAGATACAGTGTATCTTATAATACATGTATAATAACTTTATTTTATTATTAACATCCTTGGACATGAATGAGCCGAAAGCTAACAGGCAAACACTGACCTGCTGTGAGAAATAATAGTCAAAGGTCGTGAATGAAAGTTCACAGATGTTATCTCCCAGTTAGTTCTGAGGATCTGGATTTATTGGGCTGGCGCTGAGGCAATCAAAGAGAAAGAACACAACTATCCAAGGAGACACTATGTCTGGGTGACATCTTAGAGACCAAATTTACCTTTCTAGAAAAAAAATGCCTAAAAGGTAGAGCAGAATAAGCGGAACAAGATGAAGGGAATGAAGGAGGAAGTGAAGCACAGATGATAGGGCCTGTCTGTAACCTGCGAAGGGTGCCTGGGATTCTCTCTATGGGTTTTGGTGTACGTTTCGGCTGGACCCGCCGGCAGATGCTAGGAAGCATGAGAGCAGCTGCTCAGGAGGGGAGACCAGCCATGAAGATGTCTATTCTTGATAGTGCTAAGCAAAGGGGTGTCTTTTTGTGCCTATAAAGAGAGGAGAGCCATGGGATTCTTCCTGTATTTCCTTGCTTCCTTCCTCCCTTCTTGAATTTTATTTGTAAATACATGAGGTCAGATTTTTCATTTTAGAGAGACTGAACTGCTTCTAACTGCTTCTCTTTATTCCCACAATCCTAATTAATTGCTTTTTCCAACACGTTTTCACAGCTTGGCTTTTGCCACCTGATGACTTATGTTTTACCTATTTTTTCCTCGATTATCTTCCTCCTTCCAATTTTGAACTCCATTGAAGGCAAGCCCTGTGTCTTAGTCTTTGATGCCTTAAAAGAGGGGTAGGCATGACACAAAAAGTCCACATTTAAGTGAGACATTTATTTCTGGAAATGCTTAAAAGCCTTGGACATGGGGTTCAGGTAGTGAGAGCTTTTTTCCTATACTGGAATCAGGCTGGTGGAAATGGATCAGCCATAATTAGCCATAATTAGGCACAGCAGTGCTGGAACCTTCCAGAGTGTTCCTTCTTCTTGTCCTTTCCCTCTGTCTCCACAGCATTACCATGTAGCATTCAACATGTGTTTAGCAAGTGAAAGACAATTACTTCTCCTTTGAAGGATAGGTCTTTACAGTAGTGCATTCCCAAACTTAGTATCCTTGTGGTCCAAGGCAGTAAACTATTCTGCAGTGTGGAAGTCCAGGTTGTCTCCTGGGAGATAGCATTGCCAGAGAGCGTATTCTGGCCATTACATGTGACCAGTGGAGGGCAGCAGAGGTCTGCAGAGCATGGTCTAGCTTTCCTCTGGAGGCTATTGTACCACCAGGAGATGTCTGTGCATGACAATGCAAAATAAAATAGAAATGCCCATAGGCAAATAGACCCTTTGGACAGAGATTCAGGTGTAGAGAAATTGAGGACCTGGCACTCCGAAAACTCTGAAATAGATTAGGGCATACTAATGGTAAACTAGAAACTGGCTGAGCATGTGGAGAGAGGACCACAAGCACGGTAACACAGTTCTTGGTCTTCTGCAGACCACAGAAAGTCTAGGTAAGCTGGATGAGCCACCTTCTAGAAGACCTCAAAGACAAGCTCAGTTGGCCTTTACGTTTTAAAATCCTGTTTAGAGAGTGCAGCCACTCTGGGCTCTGAAATATTTCCCGCTCCATCACTCTTTCGTATTTCCTTCTCTGTACAAACTACCCATTTCTGGCTCCTCTGTTTGTTCTATAATCTGTGCTGGAAGCTTGTCCTATGCTTGGATGAAAACCTGAGTTTTCACTGGCTGTGTAACAGCCTCATTAGTGGCCACACCACCACAGCTAAGCGGAACTTAGATGTTTTCTCCTACTTTTAGACTGTGATTTATTAGTTGTTTGCTTACTAAGAGAGGCCTCTGAGTTCCTTCTGATAGCTAATTCAAACCTCCAATCTTCACACCTAAAGTTATATCCTAGCTCTCTCTTACTATGGCTTCTCAAAAGAAAAATATCCTTACACACACAGTAACAAAAGTCATCATCTGCTGAATGTAAGAGTGAGGATACAAGACCAATCACAATTTATTTTTCATTTTTCCTCTCAGATTTAGTGCCTTTACTTTTGTAGTGACAGCCAGTGGAATCAATTGTGAATTCCTATCATTGGTCTTGTACGTTAGAATTATTGACATTAAGCTTTATGACTTACAGTATTTAAAAGAGAGAACATTAAGTGTCTACATTTTAAAAGTTCCTTTACCAGTGATATCCATGTCTTTGTGATTTTATTGTCTATGTTTATTATTCCTTAAGCGAGCATCATGAACATCGTTCTTGACCAGACTCTTATTGCCTGGTAAGATATTTTTCTAAATGACTTATCTTTGTCCTTCTTTCCATAGTTGATAGGAAACAGGTGCTATTGAATGAGTGGGTGGGTGCCCATGAGAGAAAAATGCCTCCTCTGTCTTCTGTCTTTGGATATTTCTGTTTCTTCAGCTATAAAAAATGGTAAAATATTCCTCCCTTTTTCCATAGATGAAAAAGGGTCAACCCTCCTTTAGGTTAGTCTCAAGACAGAAGTTTGCAGACCACTTAGCTCAGCCACTCACCTCATTTAAGAATCTCTATACTCCAAGAGAGGATCCAACCCCACGAGGCCCTTCCTATTCTCTTAAATTTAGGATTTTGTGGCTTTTCTACCTTGTCACCACGATAACATCCTTTGTGTTGAGCATATTAATAATTATTCTTGGTGGTTTAGTGGGCAGAATTCGAATTCACCAATGGGTGCCTGTTATAGGGAAGCAGATCTCAGCTTAATTAAAATAAGCATTTTGTAACAGCTAAACCTACCAAGATATAAATGGCATTGATTTATAAGATTGTCAACTCAGTCCCTGGGGGTTTAGATAGAGCTTCAAGTGTACTTTTTACTATTGGTTCATTCTGCTGGTCAGAATCTTTATTCTTAGAATTTTCATTAATATTCAGGCAACATGATGACAGCCTTCTAGAATGGCTGTCTAACAAGTGCATAGTAATACTTGGCATCTTGGTCAGCAGAATACTGCAATGAATTTTGAGAGCAGTATCTAACTTCTTTTTACCAGATGAAGAATAAATTAGCATTCATGGAAGTCCTATGTATGCAGCATTCTGATAAACATTCATATCGTCTAATGGTCACCACAATTCTGTCAGTCAAGGTTTATTCTTCTCATTCCATAGTAGTGAGTAAAACAGACTTAGAGGGTTTAGGTCACTGGTCCAAGTTCTTATTATAACAGAATCCGAATTTATAGTCAGATGCGTCTGAAGGTTGTTCTTTTCAACATGCAAAGCCGTGATATGTATATACAGGTTTTTCTTACCAGTGCTCTGCCCTGAGTATCATCATTCATGTTAGTCGTAAGTAAAATTATTTCCAATAGCAGTTCATGATCAAGAAGCAGCTTGTAATTTCTTATCCATGGCTGCGGGGTAATCTAGCTCAGATTAATTTAATATTTGCCCCAGAATATATGTGCAGTCAGTCAGTTCTCACATTCTTTATCAGCAAACAGAATGTATGGGGTGTTTGAAGAAGGTGGAAAATAACTGACCATGTTAGTTTTACAAGAACAGCAAGGAGTTTATTACTGACTCTGCTGTGAGAATTGTATGACCAAGTGATAACAGTGAATTTCTCCAGAAGATAGCAGATTTCCCCCTTGCTATTATACTAGTTGAGTCTGTTTCCTTTTTTAGCTCTGACACGTGGACTAGGCACCATTGGAGGATGGGTTAAAATGGAGCTGTGACATTAGGTCTACACAAGTCCATTAATTTGTGGTTGGAAGAACCAAGAGATCAGAGTCACCCCAAGGAACAGGGAAGCAGCCTTTCCCGCTGCTGTCTGGAAACAGGTGCACATCCAGACAGTGCTTTGATATTTATTTCTTCTACATGAAAACAGACATTGAAACTTGCTTTGTACTCATTTGTTTTCTAGGCTTGCTCTTGAAATTTGCATTACATGTGCGTAGAAGGACTTTGCAGGGAAAGAATCTGAGCCATAACAAGGAATTGTACCTGGCAGTCGTCCCTGATCTGTCACTGAAGGCTAGTCTCACCACAGGAGCACTGACATAGATCATAAAGATACATACCCTTTCCAGAAACCTTACAGCCTCTTCATCTTTCCTTTGTTTTGCAAATACTTGCATTGTCTACGACTGTTGGTTTGAACATTATACACAAATAATTAATTGTACTTGTCATATGCCTGGCTTTGTATTAAGAGCTTTTTATCTTGTAAGAACTCTGTAAAGATTCTCATTTCTTGGGATTTAGACCACCTCAAGCTTAATTTTTTTCCTTGAAGGGTGATAAAAAGATAAGTTGAATAAAAATCCCTGCAAGCTTTAAAATAGACATTGAATTTAAAACAAAACAAAAACAACCTCAAAGAAGTACATTCTAAGAGTTATTTGTAGTGTCACGACTCTTTTGCTTTAGTGTTGAATCTTGTAGCTAATCAAAATCAATAAACTCAGTTAACTAAGCTTATTGTGAAACAACTAGGATACCTATGAAAAATAGCCTGCTCTAAAGCTGACCCAGCAAAAACTCTGGGTTGGAGTCACAGCTGTTTGCATATTGCTTTCATCTCTACCTCAGCATTCAGTCGCTCTTCCTTTTAGTCCCTAAGTAGCAACTGTTTACTCTTGAAGTCTAACATCAATTCTGTCTGTCCAGAGGAGATAGATTTGTATTCTTCTACATCTGTTTTCACAATTGCAAATATTGATATTTATTGCAAAACACTTTGTGGTAAGTATAATGTATGAAGTCTCATAAAGCACCTTTCTGCCTTACACCTGAATTTAGTTTCAATATAGATTTACCTGGTGTTATGGTGAGGAATTTGTGTCCCTGAAGCTTCTCAAGGATTTTCCTATAAAGGATTCCACTATAAGCCAACCCAATATATCTCTGTATTTCCAAAATTCTAAGTAGGGTTCCTTGCTCTAAAGTTGAGAACAGACATTGTAAACATTAAAGTCCCTCAAAATTGGGAGCTTTTATTAAAGAGCTTTTTGTAGCCATAGTATAATATGTGAAATAAGCCAAATTACAAATTAAATAGTTATAAAGTATTTACCTCTGGAAGCTAAAAGTTCACATGGTATGACACAGGTACTGCAGAAGGCTTCCCCTGGCTGTATTATCTTATGAACGATTTCAGTGTTGTGAGGTTGTGCAGGAGTGGGTGATTGCATTGCCAGACAGGAAAGAAAGTCAGAGAGAGAGACAGACCTCCTATAATCCCTCATGGGGACAGGTTGTCAGTTGAGCTAAGGATCCTGTACTAGGCAGTACATCTTAAAATTTCTATCATACCCTCAACACTGCCACCCTGGGGACTCAGTTCCCAACAGATGACCTTTTGGCAGGGGCCACCCATCATATTCACACTACAGCATTACTGTACCTGTAAGTTAGCCTCAAGCTCTCAAGACACCAAAATGTAGAGCATGTTTATGGTTAGAACTCCAGGTTTTGAAATAAAATTCCCTACATCTAGTCCTGCCAATAAAAGCAAAGTAGGTTGCCATAGAGATAGTGTGCACAGCAGGCTGGATGCTCACAGGATGGGAGGCAGACCATGGGACTGGTGAGAACGTGAGGGGAGTGAGAGCAAGTAGGTAAAAGAAAGCTCATTTCAAGAGGATGAGGGCTGAGGAGCAGTGAAGGCCTGGGGAGAACTAAAGCCCCTCATATATGGTGGGAAGGATCGCAGGCTGGGATGCAGGTGGGGATTAAGGCTGTCAGAATTTCTAGAAAGAGAAGAGTAGGGCTGTTTGTGGGATCTTGGAAAGAATAAGATCTTTTCAGCACTTTGGAATACTGGGAAGATTATTTTGAACCTGGACGTTGTCTTCTAGAAATGCATTAAAGAAAAACTGGGACCTGTAATATTAGAGAAGAAAGTTATCTGTGACTTACACCGGGACACCAGTCAGTTGTTGCAAAATTCTCAGAAAGAAAAGCTCCACTGGAATCCTGATCTCTCCTTACAGCTTTTTGTTCACATTCAGAGAAATTCTTTCCTTAAAAGGAACAGTGTTTGTTTTCAAAGTAAATAGAAATAATTTTTCCTTTAAAGGTTGTGATCATCTTATCTACTTTTGCCAAACTTGTTTCATGTGAATAAATCCATGGCAGACAATGTACTGAGTGCCAAAGGCAGTCCCAAGTGCTGCTTTGAAGGCATAAAGAAATAAAGAATCAGAACTCCCTTCAAAGCAGCAACTGGATACTGCCTCTGGCACTCAGCAGAGAGTAATCTTAACGTGACAGGCAGGTGGTATTTATTTTGTTGGCGGGCCCTTGTTGATGTGTGGTAACTTTCCAAATATAATGCATAAGACTTATCCACTCTTTTCCTAAAGTCATGTGATCTTCACAGCTTATAGACTTCTCTGATGAGACTTTTGGAAAAAGATAGTTTCATAATTGTCTTGGTTACTATTCTCTCATTGCTGAGACAAAATACCTGATGCCAAAAATTAAGGAAGGAAAGGTTTATTTAGCTTACAGTTTGTGAAGGTTTCAGTCCATACTTGGCTGGCCCCAAGGTAGAGTGGCTTGTGGCAGAGGGCAACAACAAAAGCAGCAAGAGCAAAAGGGAGGAGGAGTGGCGGCGAGCAGCCTCTTTCTCTGTCTTACATATGCAAAGTCTCCACCCCAGGGTGGGTGTAGCACTCACACCCATAATCCCAGTATTGGATCATGGATCAATCATAAACCCTAAAAGTCTGCCCCATGACTACATAAGGCTTTGGGGGGACATCTAGACACAAACCATAACAATAATACTCTACCAGTGTCCCAGCTATCTCATTTTTGGGAACTGTACTTATCCAAGAGAAGTGAAAGCATAAGTCTAATACTTGTATGTAAATCTCCATAACAGTTTATTTGCAGTAGCTCTAAACTGGCAACAACCAGAACATCTATCCACCTACAGGTGAATAGATAACCAAATTGTGGTATAGCCACATAATGGCATGCTACTTAACAATCAAAAGGAATAAATTATTGTTATACACAACAGTATGGATGAATGTTAAAATAATTACACTGGTTGCAAAAGCCAGACTAGGAAGAAAATATCCTGTGTGATTTCACTTATGTAAAATGTGAAGACATGCATCCTACTGTGTTACGACAGCAGACAATGTAGCCGCCTGGGGATGGGAAAGTAGAGAGTGACAGATCATAAAGGGCAAAGGTGGAACTTTTCGGAGTGCGGGCTCTGCTCACAAACTTGGTTATGGTGATGCACATGTATGTATGTATTTATGTATGCAGTCTGACGAAGTCGACTCAGTGAACCAAGCTTATTGTGAAACAACTGGGATACCTGTGAAAGATAGCCCGCTGTAAAGCCGACCCAGCGAAAGCTCTGGGTTGGAGTCGCAGCTGTTTGTGTATTTCTTCCATCTCTACCTCCGCCCCTAATCGGTCTTCCTTTCAGTGTCCAGGTAGTAACAGTCGTCTCTCGAAGTCTAGTGTCATTCTTCTTGTCCAGAGGAGATAGATTTCAGTGGTTCACTGTACTAAGACATATCTGGAAGCTGACGGCCACCACTCTGAGGCCAAAGATAGCTTGTGTTAATCTCGTGATGTCTCAGTAAATTTAGTATTAAAATATTTACACAAATGTTTCTTTTTCTGATGTATACATTTTTGATGGTCTCTCTCTGTGTCTCTATCTCTCTCTGTCTCTCTCTTGGTCTCTCTCTCTATATATATATACATATATAGTGTGTGTGTGTGTCAAACATCATCAAACTTACATTTTAAATATGTGCAGTTTGTTACCTACTTCATGAAGCTAAGAAATTCACTGAAACTATTTTGTATCCAATATTTTTCATTCATTATTCCACTACCTCCATGTTTCCATGATAAGAAGAGGTAAGAAGATCAGCACGCAGGATGACATTGAACTGAGCAGAGGTCTTCACATAAGACAGCACTTGTATGATCCAACCTCTGCTGCTTGCCATGTGCATAACACTGGGAAACCTTCAGGCTCTGTAACATCTCAGTTAGCTCCTCAAGAAAAAGAGACAAATAATATAGTAATCTCAGAGAGATGTTTTAAATTAAATTAGATTAAAATTCTGTTACATCATAAATGCTATCTATTATTCAATATTGCCAGGAATCTATACTTTTGAGACAGGTATACATTTGCTGTACTTTTGAGACAGGTAACATTTGCTCAACTCGATTTGAATTTTTGCTGATTCTCAACCACTTACTAAGAGCAAAACTACTCACAAAAACAAATAAAATACAGCTCAAAATATAAATAAATAAACATATCATTGTCTCCCTAGTGTAAGAAACTGAAAAAGTAAATAAGACCCAAAACACACAGAGGATATGAAAGGGAAAGAAACTGCTCAAAAGGAAAGGACAACTGGGATGGTGAAGAAAAAAAATTCATGCATACACAAGATAGCTAAGATAATTATACGACTAGTTTCTATTAATTCATGAAAAGGAACAGCTTGTGCTTATATCGTTTAATCAATTTTGCATGCCTACATCTCGTAAGCTGACCAACTACTTTGACGATGACAGTATGCAGTATGATAACCATTGCTAATTTCCTATTATCTTGTTTTGAAATTCTGTATCATTGCTTTTATTTTTTTCTTTCTCTTTTATATGTATAGTGGACCCGCAACTTATGAGTGACCTCACATAGGTTTAATTTAGGAACAAAGTCTTGACGTATGATCCAAATGCCGGTCCCTTGTGGTAATAAACAAAGACTGGCAATGCTAGAAAAGCATATGTAAGTGTTTGTGTCAGTCTGAGTATGGATGCACGTGTTTGTGGACATGATTTTGGTCAGTGCTTTTTCTAATCTCCATGATTACTGCTATCAAAATGACCTCTAAAAAGCTACAAAAGGAGCTAAGTAAGGAAGGGAAGGTAAAGAAAGCAATCACAATGGAAAAGAACAGTGTTAAAGAAAAGACAGAGAACCTTAGATCAGCTTTTACTTCTGAAAAGGTTGAGACCTAGTGAGCAGAAGCAGGTCCTAGTGGGCTACAGACATTCCTAAGGCGAGAGAAGACAGAAGAGAGCCAGATCCCTGATGTTCTTACGGAAGGGGCTCTCCTTTCAAACAGTAACCACCTTCCACTTCATCCTCCCTTCCTCAAGCCAAAGATGTCAACAGTACAGTATGAAATTATTGTTTCTGGTAGGCTAGGCACATTTTATAACTTTTTGGTTGAGACACTAGGAAAATTATTGATGTTTCTGGTAAATTATGCATAATATACAACCCTTTTTATTACGAAAAGGTTAGTAAAGGATTGCTTTGGGGGGAAAGTATTATGGGTACTTCCATTATTTCTTTTGGGAAAAATAGTCTTGACTTACACACCATTTAAATTATAATCAGCTCCTGCAAATGAACTGAGTTTGCAAGTGCAGGGTCCGTTGTAGTGATAACTGTAAAACCTGCCTCATAGGGATGTTGATAGCATGACATGAGTTAAGCAAAATGTCAGAACAGTGCTTAGTTTGTAGTAAATGTTCTGTCTGCATTGCTTATTGTTTTCTGAAACCTTGCTATAGGGGGTCTCATTGGAAAAGAAACTTAGGTATTTTAGGATTATTCTGGCTTTCTATAACCACATTTTTCCTAGACTGTTCCATGAGTAGTGATCTAACCACATTGTAGTGACTTCTGAAACATGGTTCTGAAACCGAAAGGGCTGTATGGAGAATTCCTGGAAGGCTTATAAGGAGGTTAAGATCAGTTAAGAGAACCAAATCTCTAGAAGCAAACAGGGTATAAATGATGAAGAGCTCACTGGAGCTACCCATCCATTAGGTTGGCTAAGTCTGGAACACTGACAGCACCAACACGGGTGGGGATGAGCAACAGCAGGAATTCTTACGCACTACTGGTGTGACTGAAAGGCGGGGCTGCTTTGGAGGATAGTTTGCAGTTTCTCAGAAAACTGAACCCGCTCTTACCATGTCATTCGGCACTCACACTTGTTGGTATTTACTCAAAGGAGTTGTATATTTAAATGGGCAAAAATAACCTGTACATAGGTTTTTATAGAAGGTTTATTTATAATTGCCCAAACTGGGAAACCACCAAGATAGATAACTCCGTTGCATCTAAACAGTGGTGTGTTATTCAGTACTTAAAAGAAAAAAAAAAAGAGCTACAAAGTCATGAAAAGACTTGGAGAAAGTTTAAGTGTATATTACTAAGTGAAAAAAGATTCATATGAAAAGATACTTATGATATGATTCCAGCTGTACAACATCCTGGAAAGCGCAACGATAGAGACTATAAAAAGATCGGTGGGTGGCTGCTTGTGGTTATTGGTGGGGAAAGGAATGAATAAGCAGAACGCAGAGGATCTCTAACATAGCAAAAGGACTGGGTACGTGTGTCATTATCCATATATCTAAGCCATCCAATGAAAACTAAAGACTTTAGGTGATCATGATATGTCAGTGTAGGTTCATCATCTGTGATAAAGGTACTGCTCTGGGGAGGGGTAACAATACTGGAGGGTCATTGCCTGCTTGGGAGTGTGGCATATGGGAAATCTCTGTACCTTCTTTTTACATTTGTTCCAAACTTAAAACTGCTTTTAAAACATAAACTTTTAAGAAAAAAACATTATGTGCTGGTAAAGTCTGCTCCTCTTGTGCTTCTTTTACCACTTCTTTCTTCTCTCCATCTCTGGAATTTAATTGGTTTTAATCTCTTCATAAGCCTTTCAGGAATTCTCTGCATGCAGTCCCCTCAATTTCCAAACGACCTCTATGTCTGGAATGATTAAACAAGGATTATGGCTTGTGTTCTCATGTCTACATTTGGCCACCAGATAGCTTCAATCATGCTACCAAACTGTGCAATTGAATCAAAGTTTAGCTCTGATAGAAATCCCTTGAGAGTCAGACTCCACATAGAAAGCTCTGTTGTGGAAAGATAAGCTTGAGTAATAGTGTGAGAATAAGACTATTTTTTCTTTCTTTCTCTGTATGTAGAATTTTCCCACCATCGCACACTTCAGTTCACCTCTGCACTCCCTTCACTCCACATTATCTCTGTCTCCTTATATAAAACACGCCTTGGAAATCTTATACCTTAATACCGATTTCCTTTTAATACCTACTGTGTTGGTCTGCCCAGAAGAACACTGATTTAATTATTTCCCCCTGATTTTATGTTTATCATAAAAGAAAATTTGCTGAAATTAAATCAGCTATTCACTATAATTTATAGTAATATGAGGAAAGCCAAGTGAACAGGTTGAGTTTGGCCTCTGCTATTAGATCAAACTAAATTCAAATTCCAGTTTCACTATCAAAAGTCTTTTTTGGGGGGGAAAAGCTATTTAAGTTCTAAATACTTGATCAGCAAAAAGGAATAACTGCCTCTCTTCTACATGGTAATGACTTGATTGGTCTTAGGCAATCATGAAAATCAATGGATGAGATATATGTAAAAGTTCAGCATAGTGCTTGGAATAGAATGAGCACTAAAGAAGGTGTAAGATCTTTTATGCTTAAAGAACATAAAAAATTCCATTCTAGAAAGATGATTCTATTACATATCTACTATTATAAAAAATACACTCAAGCCATACAATAAAATAGTGTGGGATTATAACCCTAGGCTCTGAATTTAAACAATTTGTATTCTAGTTCTAGCTCTATCTTCTACTACTTTTTGAATGTAGGGAAGGATTTGACTTTGTTGTGCCTCATTTATCCCATCTACAAAGTTGAATCAATAATGTCATCTATTTGGTAGATGCGAGAATTAAGTGAGACAATACACACAAAGCACTTTGAATATAGGACTGGTGCTTTGAAAGTGTCCACATATTTGAGTTATTAACAGTGAAGGACAGCCAAGGAAATCAGATTGCAAACAACCTAAACTCAAGCTTAATTCTGAAGATCAAAAAGTGTGCAGGAGCTTTATTCTATGTATAAAGATGAAGTTGGTGTTTACTAATCGTTTTTACTAGTCTTTAGGCCAAATTGACTGTATTTCTGTGTATGAAGCCTTTGCTTTACCGCTTTATCTACACTTCTTAGAGAATATAAAATTTAGGACTCTCAGAATTTTCTGTCCAGTCAAAGAGATCTGATAAAAAAGATGCATTGGTCAGCTTGCTTGTTGCTGACACAAAATACTTGATACCCACAACTTAAAGCAACAGAGGCTCAGTGTCAACCCATGGTCATCTGGCTCCCAGGCAGAAATGGCATGGCGGGAGGGTGTGGCAGAGGGAAACCACTCAACCTATGGCAGTCAGGAAGCAGAACGAGAAGGGAGGAGTTGGGGGTGAGACCCTTCAAGTCACGAACCTTGTGCCTCACCCCTCCGAGCAGGTCCTGCCTGTGAACGTGAGACCTAAATCATAACAAGAGACAAGGATAAGTTGCAGCAACTCACTTGGAGGACAGCATCAGAAAATGTAGTCCAAGAGTTAGGTGATGTTTTCTCATTTGAAAGGATATGAAAAAAAATCAAAAGATCAGTTTCAGCTGATCAAAGCATTAGGAATGATTTATGGAAAGAATGGTGAATGGCTTAGAGAGTTTGAAAGGCAGAAGAGATGGATTCAAATTCTAGTTCAGGAGACTTACAAGTGCTAAAGATGGAACAAGCATGGTGTGTTTACAGGGGGTGGGCAGATGAATGATAATCTCCTCTGCTTGAGCTATTCAGAGCACGTCTGCGTACAGATAGTGAGAAGCAAGGCTGAGTGTGGCACAGGAGATAACAAGACCTCTAAAGACGCGAGCTTATGGCTCTGCTTATATCCCTCCCCATTGTACAGACCAAGAGATTGAGACGTAAAGATCGCACTACGAATCACACTGACTGATTGGATCCGACCTGGGATTATGTCCGTCCCACCATTCTGACTCTTTGACAATTTGCAAAAGTGTCATGAGAGCACAAACAACCTTGGGCTAGGGAAATTTCCTTAATGCCACCTCCGTGGTCATGTTGGTCATGTTTCCAGACTGTAGCCCAATTCTTCCCTTTAGTTTTTCTGTCCATAATTTTTAAGGCAACAAGAGGCAAATATTAGTTCATAGGCCACTGAAACAAGGTCCACAGCAGCTAGGGAACTCTCCATCCTAAGCAGATCACTTGATGATTGAAGTACTGGGTTAGAAGCGAATTCTGAGTCCCTGGGCAAAGGGGTTTCCGTGGTATCACATCACTTGCACTATTTACTTTGACTTCAGATTTGATGTTGACAGTCTCCTTATTTTTATTGCTGCCAAGATAAATGGCCTGGTTTGGTCTTGTTTCTGCAGAGCATGTTTCTTTTCCTCTTTCACTTTTACCAACCACTTCAGGATCAATGAAATGTTATCATCCTCTACTTAAGTGGTGTTTCTAGGATTTTCTCTTTGTGAGAAATGCTCGATCTGCCAATCTGTGGTTTGTATTCTGTCCAGTTGTATTCTTGAATCACAGGGGTCATTAGATGAAAGAGGTTTTCCTCCTGCTCCGAGTCACGCTTAGCTTCGAGGGTGAAGATCCTACTGCTTTCTGCGTTCTTTCTTGATAAAGGCTGGAGACTGACATCCTTTGTTGACAACCGTTCTTCTGCAGTTGTTTGCACTGAAACACTTTGCAGTTTTGCCCTCCTGATTCTGTCTGCTTGATAAATTCTTGATAAGGAAAGGAGCAGCAGGAGGGTTTGGTAAATCCTGTCTATGAACATAACCCCTGGTTTATTTTAGATAAGCCAGATGGCTGTGCTGAGAAGGGGAGGCAGTCAGAGACTACAGACAAAATGTAATGTTGTGATGGAGGTTGCAGGGATTTAGGAAAGTTCTAAAGCATGTGCTTTCCTGGAATGAATCCATTTTAATTTCCTTCCTTCACCTCTGAGTAGGTGTAAATCACTTCTGAGTTCTCTTCTCACACCTTCTCCTCCTCTTCTCCCCTTTTCCATCTCCTTTTATAGTACTTAGTAGAAAGTGCATCGGAAATTAGTAGGGAGTAATGATTTCATCTTCTTGTCTTCTTGTCTTTCACTATGTACACCAGAGCCCTGCTCCCTAGATGTTCTCCTTTGCTAGCCCTATTTGATGCCATTCAGCAAGGATTTTCTCTGTTCCTCTAACTTTAAACTGCTTTATCATCCTCCTGAAGCTTCTGATTTCTTTGCCTTGACTGACCTGAACTTTCACTCAGATAGCCGTTCCTCTCTAATTCAATATGCAGTTAACAAGGAAAACTTGTGTTTCTTGGGAAATACATTTATTTTCCTCTGTTTGCTTTAAAAGACCTTGTATACTTCAATGTGAAAATGTGTGTCATGTTCTTGTGAGTCATGATGGCATGAGGAGGACTTGAACATGGCTGCCTTGTGTCACAATGGTGGTGTCTTATCTGATTTAAAGGTGCTCTTTTAATTGAACTGTTCCCTTAGGTGTTAAAGGTGATTGGAGAATGGGCATTCTTTGGAAGACAGGGAGGACACACGGATAAATCAAAGTTTGAAAAACACATAGGCAAGAAGGGAAGCAACTGGCAGGGAGAGGCACAAGTTGTTTTAAAGCTATGTGAGTTGAAACAGAACAGCAGGGAGAAGTAAGAAGAGCTCAGGTCAGGAGGAAATGAAGTTGGAGGAAAAATTTAAGTAGCAAAAACAAGTGGAAGAAGGAAAGACTAAAGGAGAACAAAAAATAAAACACTGTTGGCCCATAATGTGCATCTTTGAACAAATTAGAACAAGGTACCAGTTCCTTGGGATGGGGTGATCTTATGTTCAGGTGCACGCTTACTGAGCAGAGAGGGAGGTGTCTTTTAGCTATCTGAGCTCCCTAGGCTGGGTGCCCATCATGCCAGGAATAGCCTGCATGTTGTACTCAGCAGTCCTGTAGGTACTGATCAAGAAAAACTCTGGAGTAGTGCTATGACATACCCTGTATGACAATGTCACCATAAAAGCCACTAATTTGTACTGTTAATATGTATCCATAATTATAATAAAAAGTCCAGGGCTGTAGTCTTTAGTGTACATTATATTTGGAAGGTAAGCTGCAATGAGAGAGAACAGACTTCTTCTGAAATAGTCATGTGGTAACCTTTTTTTCATATTGTATTAAAGTTTACAAAGTTCCTGTGAATCCCTAGCTAATTTACTCTCAGATACACCTGTGAGTGTGCTGTTGTCCTCATGATGTAGATGGACAGGTGTGTTTATGGAATCAAGTTACTCACAGCTGGTACATAGTATCAAGTAAGTGGCAGTAAGGGTTTAAATTCAGCTCCTCTGACTGTAAATCATGAGCTTTTCTGCTATACTAGGTCAGCTACACAGCACAGAGACAGAATAAATGAGGCTATGTGTGTGAAGTATCATGATTATCCTGCATGCATATGCATAATGAAGTTATGAATATGCAGCAATTACAGCAACTTTGTCATCTCATCCACCCCAGTATAACTGGTGTCAATGAAAGTAGACTATGGGTTGGTACAGATCAGGGTTCCTGCTACTGAGGTGATCTGGAGAAATGAATTCCTGTACCTCAAAATCTTATAAATTGAGCCCCCTTGTAACTATCTCATAATTCACTGGATTATTACAAATAATAAACATCATTTGAATGTTAAAATCCATAGGGCAGAAGTTATATTTATATTATTTGCTGCCTTAGCCCCGAATATTAGAGCAGTACCTGATGAAAGTAGCTTGTCTCTTCTTCCCTCTCTCTCCCTCTCTCTCCCTCTCTCTCTCTCTCTCTCGTAGAGCTAATATATATTTTGCTACATATTTTTTAAAAGAGTTAAAAAATTGGAACACGTATTACATGTGAGATGCTGTGTTAAATATTATTCAGATCTTATTTCACTTATTGCTCATCACAGAGATGCAGACGAGGTACGATAACCTCCATTCTACAGATAAGAAAATGAAGGTACAGTGAAAGATCTATCTCATCAGAGGTCACACAGCTAGTGAGAGACAAGGCTGGGGTTCAGTCACAATATTTTCTGACCCCCAGTTTATGCTTTTTGTAACTGGGATGGTTGTAGGGATTACACGAAGTTTAGGTACTAGACGAAAACTGAGCCCAGTTTCTGAAGACTGACTAGGCAGAGTCTCTCTGTCCATCATGTTTCTGGTGATGAATTCTTGAGGCACCAAGTGATGACTTTTTCTCCCATAAGCACACAGCCTTCAGGAGCTCTGGCAGTGCATCCCCTCACAGGTCTCCGGCACAGGGAACAATGACGCAGGCATCTTTCCCGGGTGTGGAGAAGCTGAAAGTGACTAACATCCCATAGGGTGGTAAACTCGGCTCTGTCTTTAGAATGTTTTTATCCCAAGCGGCCTCATAGCAAAACAAGTTTGTAATATGTAGAGTACTTTTAAACAACTTGTTGTGAAATAAACATATTTCTTCTTTTAAAAACAGGAAATATGATACTTAGAAAACAATAAGTAGTAAACATGCTAGTAGGCAGAAACTCAAATAATTCTCCAGATTATCTATTCAGTTGTTGCAAAAATACTTCACTATATGTGCTAGTTTGTTCCACTTACACTATTAATATCTGTTTTAGTTCATTCACAAGAAAGTTTTGTGCTATTATCTGTTTCTTTTTTGTAGGAGCCTTTTTTGTCTATGGTTTGTATACTGAGTAATGTTAGCCATTCTTTCAAGATGATGGAATACAGTGTATCGGTTATTATTATTCTCTGTATTGTCAAGAAATTTTGTTTTATTTTTCAAAGAAAAATGATTTTTTAATATTTTCTTTTAAAATACCTGCTTGATTATACTAAATTTTTTTAAAAATTAAAAGCTTAGGAAAAGAAAACATTAAGTAAATAGTTACAGTGACTCTAATGTTAAAAAGAATTTCTAGAGACCCCCTTCCCTTAACATGAGGAGACCACTGTGTACCAGCCAAGGACCACAGAAGTGACCAAACTCCTAAAGAGTTAGCTGCATCCTACCACACCCCAGCTACAGAGACAGCCTACAAGAACTTGGACGTGGAAATATATTCTAGTTCTAGTTCTTTTGTTTTTATCATCTTGGATGAAGAGCGGCTATCTTGAGCATTAGCCATTCTCTGTCATTTTGGGTGATAAACCCTGCTATGCAGGCACGTGGAAAGCCCCAGTGGGGACAACAGGTATAGCACCCCCGGCAGAGGGCCTGGGGCTGGGAGAGCTCTGTGAAGGTGAATTTCTTTCTCCTTTGGGATTCACAGTGTGATGAGCAGATTGTAAATACAATGCAAGGGGTGACAGCAAAGAGGGAGGAGAGTCAGTGTGCTGCACTTAGGTTCGGAGTGCCATCATTATATTAACTTTTGTAGGCATGGAAGTGTAAACAAATTTATCTACAGTTGGCCACATAATGGCCATTTGGTGGATGTTAATAAACTTAGTTCCTAGTGCATTTTTAGGTTCACAGCAAAATGAACTGGAAAGTCTGGAGAGTTCACATGTGGCGCTCTGCTTCACGCGGATAGTCTCCCTGGATAGGCCACTGTGAATGAAAAGATGAAAACTCACATGGGTCTGAGGTAAAGGGGGAAGGCCTGGAATCTAGTCTTTAGCTGAATCAGTGGGAGAGACCAGCCCTGCACGTTCCTAAGAGTAGAATTAATGAGGCAAAGCTCATGGAGTTAATCTCTTCAGGTGAGAAAGAGAATCTGAATGCAAAAGAGCTAGACAGGTGTCCCTGCCACCTGCTCTTTCCTCTGTCTTATTTTGGTCACTTGAAAAGGTAAGACTTCAAATGTTTACATCAAAATTACTTTTGATGAATGAACTTCTTTAGAGACACAAAACAAAACTAGGGTTGAAATTGATGTCTTGGTATATTTCTATGCATTGTCAAGTGGTTAAAAAGCAGGAAAAAATGCTTTATGTATTAATAGAATAATATCTGTTCCCAAAATTGTCACTCCACTTAAATATCACCCTATCATTTTACTGTGGTAGTGGGATAAATTAAATGATTTGGAAGGCACAATACCATAGCTATTTAATAACACACAGTCACCTAACATAACAGGAAAGGAGCCAACAAAGTTGTTTTACCCTCTGATATAATGTGGGAGGCAGAGGATAAGAGGGTAACAACCAAGAGCATGCATTGTAATTTGGCCAGTTTATTGGAGGGAGGATTGTTTTAGTGGAATGTGTGATATGATATATTGACCTCCTACAATTTGATATGGATACATTATGCATAGCCAGATAGGAAGGATGGTGTAATGCTAGGATGATGACTAAATTAAGAAGCAATAACAGTACACAAGGCACATGTGAGAGGTGGAGTGTGTGCTCCATGAGACGGTGATCGTAAGTTCTGTCAGCAGTAGGACTCTCTGCTTAAAGGTGTCATGATAAGGATACCTGGCAGGAATCCCGTGAGAAAAAGGAAGATATATGGAAGCTTTTGTCTGGAAGAAACACAACCTTTCTGTATAACTTACTCATGTGTAGGCATGTCATACTCACTAAAATTTTCTTAAATAGAAAATAAGCATTAGCTACCAACTACAAAGGACACTGCATTCTGTTGGACATTGTGAGGCAAGATAGACCTCCTAGGAGAACATGAAGATGTCTTCCAAGGAAGAAGAAAAGATTCTAGACTGAAAGAACTGGCAATGTCTCATGTTTAGTCATTAACATTGTGGATTTTAGGGATCTTAAGGGTTCTTCACTGACAAAGATCTGGTTAGAGTTTATCTGACATATAAGTAAACAGCAGCATACAAATGTTAAGTAACTTACTCAAAGTCTCACTGCTAGTACTGGCAGTAGATAGGGGTCAAACTTTGTCTTTCTGACAGCAAACTTTTCCTGTTAGGCACTATAACATACTGTCTCTTTCCGGTCGTGTAGTTTGAATAAATTATCAATGAATAGATGGTTAAAGAAAGGTTAGACTTTAAAACTTGGGATGTCCCTGACCATAGTAGTCAGCTTAGCTGTGTCTGCACTTCTGAAGCTGGACTTGGTCTTATATGTGGCTGGATTCTACATGCTTTGCTTTGGACTTGGCTTCACTGGGCTGGGTCCCTCCTCAGGAACCAGAAGAACTCCTACTGGAAACTTCTGTTACTTGAGCTTGCCTCTGTCCCAAAATGCTGACTGGTCAGAAAGGCTTCTCTAAGTACCCTTCCCCACTTCGGCTAGTTCTGCATCTCTGCTTGAGGACATTCTTGCTTGTATAAACTCAGGAACAGACCTGGTGTCCTTGTCAGGCTATCCTTAAACTTGAACACTTAAATACATCTCCTTCTTTTCAATTTTCATCTTGTGTCCTTAATTTTTTGCTTAATATTTTTCCATTCAAAATTCAGTGAGGAATTGTACAAATAGGGCCTCTGTCCTCAAGAAGTTCATATTATAGCGGGGTACAATGGCAACTGAGACAAACACTAAGACATTCCTCATTTAATGATGGAGCTCTGTTCCTGTGACCAGGTTATTAAATGAATTCGTTGCTAAATTAGGAATGGTATGTTGTGTGTACATTACAATATGCAGAGCAAAGAAAACTCCAAGCTGATGACTTTGTTGTTGTTTCTGTAACTCTTGCATGGACTACTGTAATGTATAACAGAACATAAAACTATGTATTGCACTATACAGTATGATCACCAAAAATTACAGTACTATATACATCAGATATACTGCACAAAGAAAAGATACTGAGGCTCCACAAACAAGATGTACAGAATTGTACCCATAAAAGATGATTGTAAGTCCAAGCAGCAGGTCAATAAGTCTGAACAGCATGCCTCAGACTTAAGTCCAAACAGTCATTAAACAGGTAGGTCATTAAATGAGAAGTACCTGTACTGTGAAGAGAATCAAGTACAAGTTGGGAAAAAAACTCAGGGAGGGTCATAAAATTAGATTTTAAGGGTTCTTACCACAAATGGTATGTGAAGCAATGCTTATGCTAATTAGCTTGACTTAATCATTCTATGATGTATATACATTTCAAAGTACACTGTGGAGTAAATATATGCACTTCTTCTCTTTCTTCACATCAAATTAAAGGAAAACAAAGAAAGAAAGAAATCCCTGACTAGATAGAACCTCTTTTGGGAATCTTTCCATTATCTCACCATTTGGGTAAAACAAATGACTTCTTCCTCTGAGCTCCCCAGCAGTTTATATCTTTTGATATTTCTCATAGTACAACATAATTTTTTCCATTTTTGCCTTGAGCAACTACAATTTATTCATCTCCGCACTCCCAGTGATCTGCACAGACCCCAGCACATAGTAGATGTTCAATGAATGTTTATTGAATAAATGGTTGGTGGGCTGGTGATGTAGCTCAGTGGCATAAGTGCCTGCCTGGCAAGTACAAGGTCCTAAGCTCAATCCCCAGTACTGCAAAAAAAAAAAAAAAAAAAAAAGAATGTATAAATGGTTGGTGAGGTAGGTAGGTAGATTCTTACCATGTGTGCAGAAGCGCCTCAGAACAGTCTTGAATATAGAAGTAGTAATGATATCTGGTAAAAAATAAACGAATATTAAGCCAGGAGATCCCAACTACCAATCAGTCCAATTTAAGAGAAGAGATCTGTTAACTATGCAGAAAGAGAAGGAGAATGTTTCAAAATCAGATGTTCTATGTCCTGTCCTTTAATATTGAATGGGAATCTAGAAAAATGTCATGGAAAGTTTAGCTGAACACACTGCCTGAGCAAACAGATTCCAAGCAGGAGGCAGGGAAAAAATGAGTACCATTACTACCCAGCAGGCACATAACAAACAGTAACAAAGTTTTCTCTGTCTGTCTGTCTGTCTCTGGTCTCCCTCTCTGTTTCTGACCAGGACAGAGGATCTTGCCTGAGCTCAGAGTGAGGACAAACCTTTATGCTAGGATTCAAGAGAAGGATCTTGTCTCCAAGAAACTGAAAATGATTCCAGAAACACATGGTATCCGCATGTGAAAGAGACTGAGGTGCTCTGCTCAGTGATACTGATGCTGCAATTTTAAGCTTTGCTCTCACTTTACAGAGCATTGGGAATTTTAAGAGATTCTGTATCTGATTTATGTTGATTAATAAAAAGTATCTAGGCCAAGAGAAAGAAATAAAAGGAATATGAATAGGAAAGGAAGAAGTTAAATTATCATTATTTGCTAATGACTTGATACTCTACATGGAAGACCTGAAAAACCCCACCAAAAGACTCCTAGAATTAATCACCAAATCCTCCAACATAGCAGGATACAAAGTCAAAACTCAAAAGCATTCCTATACATGAATAACACACTCATGCAGAGAGAAATTAGGAAAACACCTTTCACAATAGCATCAAGAAAAATGAAATACTTAGGGATAAATCTCATAAAGGAAGTGAAAAACCTATACAATGAAAACTACAGGACCCTGAAAGAGGATATTACAGATGATATCAGAAAATGGAGAGATATCCTTTGTTTTTGGATAGAAAGAAATAAAATAGTAAAAATGGCCATATTTCCAAAACTGTTGTACAGATTTAATGCAATCCCACTCAAAATACCAGTAGCATTTCTTGCAGAAGTAGAGAAAACAATCCAAACCAGATGAGGCCTAGAATAACAAAAGCACTTCTGGGCAATAAGGGCAAAATAGAGGCCATCACAGTGCCTGATTTGAAGTTATGCCCTAAAGCTATCATGGTCAAAACAGCATGACACTGGCAAAAAAAAAAAGACTCAAGGATCAGTGGAACATAACAGAAGATGCAGAAACAATTCAAGCACACTCAGCTACCTTATCTTTCACAAAGTGGCCAAATATTTTCACTGAAAGAAAGATAGCCTCTTTAAGAGACGGTGTTGGGGAAACTGGCTTTCCACATGTCAAAGGCTAAAACTATACCCATGTCTATCATCATGCACTAAACTAAAATGGAAGTGGATCAAAACCTAAATATAAAAACAGATAATTTAGAGAGATAGACTAGGTAAAACTCTTAAAGACATAAGTGTAGGCAAACACTTTATGAACAAGACCTTGATTGCACAGGAAATATTTATTACAAAGAATCAACAAATGTGACCAAATCAAATTAAAAAGCTTTTGAATCACAAAAGAAACCACCAATAGAATAAAGAGACAGTAGAGAGAATGGGAAAATCTTTTACCAGCTACTCTCAGACAGAGAACTAATATCTAGAATATATAAACAACTCAAAAATTCAGACCCCCCTAAAATTTAATTACCTAATCTAAAAATGAGTATCTGAAATGAGTAGACACTTATCAGATTAAGAAATGCAAACAGTAAATAAATATCTGAAAAAAATGCTCAACATCACTTGTCATTTGAGAAATGTGAATTATAACAACACTGAGATTCCATCTTACTCCAGAAAGCATGGCCGTCATCAAGAAATCCACCAGTAAGAAATGGTGAGGCAGTAGGAGAAAAGAAATCCTTTCCCATTGCTGCTGGGAGTGTAAATTGGTACAACCATTATGGAAATCAGTATGGCAATTCCTCAAAAACTAAAACTAGAGGTTCCCTTAGATCCAGGGTTCTTCTTCTAGATATTTTCCCAAAAGAGTTAAAAGTATCATACTACAATGATATATTCACACCCAGTTGATAGCAGAATAATTTATAATAGCTACATCTTGGAAACATCTCCTATGCCCATCATAAGATAAATGAATAAGGGAAATGGTATTTATATACAACGGAGTACTATTCCTCCATAAAGAAGGATAAACTTGAGTCATTGTAGGGAAGTGGATGCACCCTGAGATCATAATCTTAAATGAAATAAATTGGACCCACAAGTGTAAATGCCACATTTTTCTCTTGTGTGAGAAACCTAATGGAGTATAATGGAGGATAGATATTGGGAAGTAGGAATAACATGTTCAAATGGGAAGGGAACCAAGGGAGGGGGCAGGGGGCCGAGAAGGAATGAAAAAGGAAGTAAGAGAATGGAAGGGAAAATTGGGAACAAGGCTTTTGTAAGTGGGAGGGGAAGGAGGGTTGAAGGGAGGGAGGGACATAGGAAAAAAGAATTAAGCTTTATCATGTACAGGTGCAAATTCTTTATGATGAATGTGATCAATATGTGTGGCAAATATGCACTAATTAAAAAATAAAGCCTAATAAAAGTGAATAAAAAGTGTCTAGGATATTGCTAAACCATGTTGTTCGGTAAAACCACATTTGGGCAGTCCTAACACAGTGGAGCGACAGCCTGGCCCCTTGACAACTTTGGAGCTAAAGAGAAGCTGCCACTGTGGGCTGAGAGGAACTTCCATCCTGGCCCCAAAATAGAGGTGCTGTCCTAGAAGTCCCCTCCTGACTGGTGTGAAGGTCATGTGTGACCCTCACTCTCAAGTTGCTCTCTGTGGCACAGAGCCGATTCCTACCCAGTGCCTAGTGGTTTAGAAGATTTCCAATGTCTGTGTTCCAAGTGTGTAAGGATAGTCTTTTATACATCCACAGTGAAAGCTTTCTGTGGGAATTACCAGTTTCCTGCCTTTTGAGGAGCTTCAGAAAAATAGTCCCTTGTAGCCTCAGAAAGGTGAATGCTCGCTTGTCACCCTGGGGCGTGATAGCGTGAAGTGTCCTGGGAATCGAGAAGGAGAGTTTTTGTGTTTTGACTCTTCCTAAGTCTCTTTAGTCATAATTCCTTAGAAGTGGGAGCAGTGGAAGAAAAAATAAAAATCACAGAAAAGATAGACACTCACCAACTAAGCAGAGTGGAGAACAAAATTTAGGAGAAAAAAAAAGAGGCTCAGGACAAAGAACAAAGAAAAAGAACTACCAGGGAGGGAGAAAGAGGGGAGGGCACACTGGGCGGTGAGAGGCGAAGTAGCTGTGGGAGTTGGAGATGGTCCTGGGAAGCGAGCAGCTTGCACCACAGGTACAAGGTACCACGGGGTAGTGGGGAGGGACACCAGGTGCCCTGTGGCACTTGTTTATGTATCTCAGGCTCTTTGCTATCTGTTCTACTCTTTAATCTTGTGAAATCTTCACAAGAACCCTGTGAGATATTAATATCCAGGGCATGCCCAGTGAAATTGTGATTTGCCTAAATGTCACTCAGTAAGTGGCAGAAGTAGAATTGAAGGCTAGAGGGTTTTGCCTTCAAAGCATAGTCTTATGACCAAATTCAAGATGCCATGTTTTCCTTGGCTCAAGGCATTCTGCAAAACTTGATCACAACTCAAATAAAATTCAGATGCCCCCTCACCTAAGAGTAGGCATGAGAAGGCCCTGCATGTATGCAGTTAGAGGGCACTTAGCCTGTTTCTCCGCTTGGAGTGGACTGAGTGGAATGCAGGGTGCCTGGATCCCTCATCTTGTCATGGCTGAGTAATGTCTTCCATACTCTCTCAGGAAACTCCCTGTCTGGTACCCTCATACAGTAAATAGCCCTGTGCTCCTGATCTCCTGATCACAAGATGAGGTCTGGAAGAGTTTTCCCCAAATGGAGATGGGGACCTTAATTTCTTCTCCCCACAGAGTACAGGACTCTTGTCACAGAAAAAAGTTACTCTAAATCAGTGTAAGGCACAATGCAGATTTATTAGGCAGAGTTAGAAAGAAATCGAGAACAGGAAAAAGACTACCACTTGAGGAGGTGCACACTGCTGAGGGTGCACTCCGACGCAGAAGTTCAGACTGATCCGCTCAGAAAAGCAGGAAGCTAGCTCTCCAAGAGTATGTGTAGTGGGCCAGAAGCTAATTGATTATCTTAGTTTTGGTTTCATTATCTGTGGAAAAATCCTAGTGGCTTGAGGGGCCATTTCATTCCCACGACCTGATGTCTTTGCTCAAATGCCTTGGCTTCCCTCATGGAGTAATTGCTCCTGCTTTGGGCAAGGTGATCTCATCACAGGCCTACAAGGTCCTGCTTTTCCTGGAATCCCAGGTGGTTGTAGGTTTGGAGACCATAGGCACTGTCCCACAGGTGTCTGGAAATAAAATGTAAAAGCTGACAGTTCAGTGTCTGTGAAAAGCCTGAAATTTAGTCGTTCTTACTAATGTGTTCCGAGTCTAGAACGGGGATGATATAGATTAGGGATATTTAGAATGAGAGAACCTTGAGGTACAGACAGTGCCAGTGGGCAAAACTGAATTTTAAGGCAGTGAGACAAAAAATTGAGCCTCTTTGCATCCTTTCTTCTGTGCACCTATTTCTTCCGTCCTACTTCAGTTTGATTCCTTGTTCTATTTTACTTTCTAGGAACCCTACCATAGGTTAGTGAAGTCCTAGGTGCTTCTGGTTACCTGAATTAAGGCCTGTCCTGCATACATTTGCCTCACCGATACAGCTATTTACAAAGTCCTACAAAAAGCCTGAAAGAATGAGGAAATTTCTGGTAACATAATCTTATAAGTAACAAATTTGAGATTGAGAAACTCCCTTCCCTTTGTCTCACCTTTCATTTTCAGCCATTTGCCAAAATTTCTAACTTATTCTCCAGCTCCCCTTTCCTACTTTTCCCTGCCTTTGCTTACCTCTCCCTTAGCCCTGGGAGTATCCCCCTACCTGTGCTCGCTCTACCATTCATCCGAAACTAAGCTTCCTGCAACATTCATCTTTCTCAAACGCAGTATTTGTCTGGCTGCATGTTGACTCAACAGCACCTCACCGACTGCAGACTGAAACTCCACTCCTCTGCCTGGATTTCAAGGACCTCATCCCATCCCTTAGGACAGCAATGGTGAACAATTAGAGATGAGTGCACAAACTGAAACTCAGAACCCACCTATTTATCCCGAAGTGCTAACACTGCATTTAAATCTGAAGACCAAGGTGTTCATTCAGAAAAATAGCTCATACATTATCATCTTTTGTCTTAAAAAGAACACGCATGCCCTGCCCTTCTCTCTGGCTCTCCACTTCCCATGTGCTCCTGTAATTATGGGACCTTTGTCATAAGGCCCTCACTGTAGCTGTATAAAAACCAGTGCCATGCTCTTGGGCTGAAAAACTTCCAGCTAAATAAACCTTTTTTTCTTTATAAAGGACCCAGCCTCTGGTATTTTGTCATGGTAATACAAAGTGGACTAAAACATCTACCCAAATCTCTATTCCAGAAAACATGCAGAACTTATCTCATTTTTCACCTTTATTTCTGCAATTATCCTTGCTTAGAAGACACTCTCCCTTCACCACCGAAGGTGCAAATCTACCTGTAACTGCAATATCATTTACTACAAACATTTCCTGGGGGTCCTCCCCATCCTGCTGTCAAAATGATTATTGCCCACCACTAAATTCTTTTTTTACTAGATTTTCAACACTTTATTATGGAATACATTTTATGTTAGGTGATTTTGACCTACTGTAGAAAAGCGTAAGTGTTCCAAGGATGCTTTTCATAGGATAAGCTAATCCAACACTACATTTTTATCACATTGTATTGAAAACCATATAAATGACCTTTACACTTTAAAATTTGTACTGGAAACAATTTGGTAATACTAACACTGATAATGTGTTCTTCCAGTGGGATGCTTCACAGAATTATGACAAGTTAACAAATGTGTTACATTTTTCCTCTTTCCTCTGTACTTCTGACATACTGGGGAAACATGCTTATCAGAGACATAATTAAATGAATTAGCTAATGTATATCCAAAAGCGAGTGACTAAGGCATAGTCATTAAATTATAATGAGGTTGCAGACATTTATAGAGTGACTGTGCAAACAGGCAAGGGAAAATTTCTCGAGTGTAGCCCACAGATTCCTGATCTCAGTTATCAGTCCCTTTCGTACCTCTCCTGGGGTTATCCATGAGAATTCCAGAGCTGCGCACAGCCACACTGTCCTTTTGCTCATAGATGTCTTCTCATAAAAGTTCTGGGAGCCCTGACAGCCTCCCCTACAGGGAGCCCCACAGGTGGCACACATGAAGGGCAGCCAGAAGATGAGAACATTTGGGCTGGTTATGAAATTCTTGTGACACTTTTTCTTCTATTTAGAATTTTGACCCTTTTGTTTCTTAATAGTTCACATTAAAATTGCTAAAAAGAAGTCCCTGATCAATATAACTTTTAATTTTCCTTGTTTTTTATAAGTAGATGTGTAGAAAATATATTACATTTTTGGAGTTCACCAACTTCATTGATGCCTTCTCAAACTCCCTTAAGGAAAGATATGTCTTTTTATCTCAGTTTCAAATCTTTATTCCAGGATTATTGTCTCTCATATCTTTGAATATTGTATTAATATTCCATTATTTTTTACCTGCCCCTTTTTCACCGGTATCAATCACAGTTACATCAATTTCCTTTCCCTTCTGTGCTTATCCTCTTTGTAATCACGCTCTTATTTTTTCTCCTTGTTTTATTTATTTTTTGAAGCTTCTTCACTATCACTCTGGCTCTACATTTCATTGTGTTTATTTTGTTTCTGTGCTTTCCACGGGGCTTTCGTTCATCGTGCTTTAGCTCCTCTTTTTCTGCTTCTTTTCTTGAACTCTGCAAACTTTTTTGTCATGTTCTGTGATCTTGTAATAATCAGGTATTTGAAATCAAATGTGTCAGAGTGTTTTCTATAGTTAACTGTGATGTTTTTGTGTCTACGAGATTTGCTTTTGGAATTCTGTCTTTCATACTATGTTAAGCGGTCTTCAATTTGCCTGTTAGGCATCTGAGCTTCTTTTATCTGTCCAAAATCGGGCTGGTTTGGAAAGAGTGCTGCCTTCTATCTTCCTATCACCCTGTTGCTTCTGAAATCGGCAGGTATGTTGTGAACCACGGCAAGAGCCTCTCCGTTTTAGCAGACCCAGTCCCTGATGATCTGTCTGGGTATTACCTGGTTTTAGTTTCTTTGTTTTCTTTTGCGGGGTCTGGGTCTTCAGATTTCATCGCCTCATACAAAGTGACATTTCAATAAGCCTTACACGGAAGTCGCGCCTGGTTCGCTGCAGCCTGCTCTCTGCTTGGGAGCTGAGCAATATGTGTTTGCCCTCACTGGCCTTCACTTTTTGCACTATTTGCCTGGTGTATCGCTTAGATGGGGGCAGCGCTGCCATTTCCAAAGGATTTGCCCTCTTAAGATTCATTTTAAAATGTGATATTTGAGAGAATAGAGAAAAATTGAACTACTTCTACATTTCTATGCAAAATCCACATGGCATAGTTTTAAAGGTCAAATCAGATGAAAAAGCCCTGTGCGGCTAATAGAAACGATTCCATGAACCAATAACACCAGAGTAGCAGTTATTTCTTACCCTTGTGATTCAGTCGTATAATTCCTTGGAACCCTCTGCCAAGGAGAAAGAACTTTTAAAATGTAAGGCAATATTTAAGCATAAGGTGGGAACATTTACGATGGAACAGAATTTATATAAATCTCAGTCATCCTAAAAGACTTACCTGCCTGCATACCTAAAGGCTTTTTATTACTTATTTGGCTTCACATATTTATACTTAATTTCAAAGGACAAGATGATAGTGTTATTTAAGAGAGTACGATATCAGTTATTGCAGAAAGGAGAGACAAGGACTTGTTTTAAAATCTACAGTCACACACTGAAAGAGCAATTAGGAAAACCACACCTTTCACAATAGCATATAAAGTAATCTACAGTCAGACTGAGTAGCAGAGCAACATCCTAGTAAATAATGAGCTAATGGCCGAGTTTTCTGGCATTCTGGGTGAAGTGTTACTTGTTACTGAGCCCTCAGGGCCTGGTCCACCAAGGGCTGGCAACAATGTAGCACTTACGCAGATGCTTCCTTCTTGCTGAATTCATGAATTAGTGCTAATTCATCAATGTACACTTTGTACTGAGCTCAGACATGGTCTCAGAATTTATCTCACTTTAGCTCTTACAGAATTTACTGTAAATCCATTCAAGTTGTCATGACAAAGGTGACCTGTTTGCCATTCTTGTTACTGTTGGGCTGATTCACCACTGGGCTTCTTGATTTGATGATATTTTTTAAAAACAGTGATTGGAAGACCAAAACATGTAAACAATTGCAAGTAAAATGAAATTTTTTGCCCCCAAATACTTGATTTGTTTCCCATATCACATAGGGTAATTGATTTTCAGCAACATTTATTGATGTCTACTATGTGCCAATGCTATCAAACTCTAGAGTAAGGAGACTAGTAAAATATAAGGAGTATGGCTGGGGATGTAGCTCAGCAGCACCAGCACCTGCCTGGCAAGCACAAGGTCCTGAGTTTGATCCCTGGTACGCCCCCCCCCAATATAAGGAGTTAGGCAATGAGTCAGCAGATATTTATTGAATACTTCCTCTGGCACATGTAATGACCATCTGCAGTGGGGTGACGGCAGTGAAGAAAATATGTGTCCTCATGAAACACATAATGTAGAATAGAAGATGGGAATTCAAAACATAGTGGTTAACTTGCCAGAGCATAGAGTGTTTCAAAGTAGGAGACCATACATTACTCCTCACATTTGATAGAAGGTTCTGAGGGGGTTGCCCTCTAGCCACAAAAACTATCAAATAAAACTTGGTATGATGCACATTATAAAAATGTAACAGAAGAGGAACAGAAATAGAATCAAAGACATGGAGAGTAATTCTGGCTGGAAAGCCAGGGAATCACAGAAAGGGCAGACCCAAAAGAGATTTTAATGAATGAATGGGATGTTATTGGGCAGAAGGAGTAAGAAAGGCTTTCCAGATGGGATGCAATGGCTGGAGTTCAAATGCTAAGGAGAGCCATCGCTGGGTGTTTACAGAGAACTGTGTGATTCCGAATAGCAAGTAACAGGCAAGGAAAAGTAATACAGATCCCTATGAAACAGGTAAGGAAGATTAAACTTTATTGTTTATGTACTGGTGAGCCTACCACTGGTAGAGTCTCTCTTATTACACAAGGAACATTTAGTAGCAAAATTGAGGATGGATTGGTGGCTCTGAAGCCTGGCCATAATGAACACAACTAGGAAGTGATCATAGCACATTAATGGGGAATTATAGGGAGAGCCTATAATGACAGATCTGAAACACCAGATTGAAGTATGTGCCATGATTTATATTTTTTGTTTCTTCTACGGTAGTGGAGATGGGAAGAAGAGAATATATTTGAGATTCGTGAGATAAAATTCACTTGTTAATTGATTGGTCATGGTTTCTGAGAGAGAATTTTTGACTGGACTTTTAGAGTTTTCACTAAGTAAGGTGCAGATAGTGGTGTATTCAAACTAACATTGATTAGTTCAGTCTTGGAGATATGAAATTTAGCTGTTCAAAGCAATTAGCAAATATGTCCAATGGGAGGGTTTGTCTGTGCGTCTAAACTCAGAAGTCATCAATCCTCAATATATTCATTTGATTGTTTTTACAATATTGTGATGTTTAAAACAATGGTGATACATGAAATGACCTAGGAAAAGAGATGTCAGCAAAGGTAACCCTGGAAAACAACATTTACATAGTCTATAGAAGAACAGATCCAAGCAAAGCAGGTTGCAATGGAATAATAGAAATGTAAGAGGAAAATCAAAGGAATGCTGTCATAAAAGTCAAGGTAAATGAAGATAGATTTGTGGCACCACAGATACAAATGTAGTCAAGGGAATTAGGGTCAGAAAAGTGTTACTTGGATTTGGCCTTGAGCAGGTTGTTGTTGACACTTGGTGAAAAGAACCTCAGTAGAGAGGAGCAGAGAAGCCAGACTGCAGCTAGTAAAGATGGGGAAGTGATGATTTGACTAGCACATAGGGAATCTGAACAGAGAACATGGTGAGCATTTAAAGTTCTTAAAAATGTATTATAGTAAAAGATACATTGCTTTTTGTGCTCCTCCAAACACTCCCCACCCCAAACACCCTTATCCTATCATTCTTGCCACCTTCTGCAACAGTTGTGAAAGTCCCGTTGTGTTAGTGTCTTTAGTTGCATTGACATAGCTGCCTTGATGTTGTGAATCAATTAAAAGTGCTTAACATTCACGGTCACTTTGACTTTAGAGAAAAGCCAGAAATCACAGATCCAGTGAATAAGGTGGTGGAGGACACACTGCAATGTTTTTATTTGACAGAAATGGCCAGAAACAGTTTGAAGTGATTGAGGACATCAAGGGAAGCATGGAGACACAAAAGAGGACTTCCAAATTGCTTCTAGAAGCAGAAGTGTTTAAGAACAATGGCATGAATCAAAGCAGGGAGGGGGGTCTTTTGAGAGGGATTAATAGCAATGTGTCTTTTACTGTAATAAATTGTACCATTTTATTTAAAGCTGAGCTATATTTTTTAATCACACCACATGTGCAAAACACTCTTTAGGTTAAATGGAAGGAAAATAGGAGGAGGGGTAAGGAAGACAGCTAGAGAGGGATGCCGGAAGGCTTCTTTGTAGAAGAAGAGGTGATCGGCTCCTAGAAAGAGAGGAGCTCAGTGGAAGCGAGAGTGAGACAAGAGATGATAGGGCCAGAGCTTAGCAAAGTAGTTGGCCTTTGTTTAGTTTGGACCTCTACAGAACTATGCTGGGAGACAATGAAACAAGTATAAGTTCCTTTGGGAAGAACAGGACGTATCAATAGTGGAGTAGACGACCAGCAACATATAAAGTCAAGTGTGTGGCATTTGATGTCATAGGAAAAGTCTGAAATATAAAATATATGCTTCAGAGTTTTCTTATCCAAGGTGCAAGGGAACAGGGATATTTGGAGCTTTCTTTTCCCCCACAACCCCCATCAGACGCTGTTTGAAGGCTGCTGTTCTAGTTCTAGTTCCATGGTACTTTCAACCTGCATTGTAGGTGGCCAAGCAAACATCCTCTGCTTCAGGCAAAAATGGTCCTGAGTAAAGACGTGTTGCAGATGCTGCACAGGTAGAAATTTGGTCAAATCAGATGAAGCAGTAAGGGTCAAAGGGCATATGCTAGGTATCAACAACTTCAGCACTTTGGAAGATTTGTTCTTATTCAACTGCTTGAATGGATTGAAGGAATCAATGGCTCTTTATCACTTTTCATGCAGTACATTTATATATGCTAAATTTAGCTTGCTTAATTTACATCCTTATCATATACCTTCCATTTTAAGGGTAAAAAATATGTCTAAGTAGAAACCTACAATATAAAAACCTTTGCCCCACCTTACATGCATGATCAATGATATAATCCTGATGATGTCTGATTTTATTTTCAAAGGAAGTAGGTCTTGATTTCTCATAATTGAGTGACAAGGATAACTGAAGTGGAATTTCATTGTGAAAAATCAAATTTATGTGACTACACAGAAATTCAAACTCATCAATGTGTTAGTATAGGTATTTAGAAATTCAATTAAAGTAGAAAAATACAGAATTTTGAATAGTTAATGCTTAAAACTTTCTTTCCTCTTGACCAATTTGCATGCTTGTATCTGCAAGCATACAAAATCAGAATGACTGATTTGAAGACAACAATATGCAGTACAAGAACCATTCTTGAATTCCTACCATCTTGTATGGTGAAGCTCTATATTTTTTCCAATTTTTTATTACTTGTTATTGTCTTTGATTGTTTGATAAATCTTACATTTTTAGGTCTGGTGGACTCAGCAACTTTGTTGAAGGTAACAGTATGTAATGTAGCAACTCTTGTTAATTCCTATCATTTTGTTTTGAGGTCAGGTATCATTTTTGTTTTTATTGTCATTGTTGTTTTGTTAGTTTTTTCTCTTTAAAATAAAAAATGTAGTAAAAAATACACTCTGCATATATAATTTCTATTTGGTGTCTATTATTATAGAGATTTAAATATAGAAGTTGGCCCCAAGTTCATCATATTTTTTTCATTTGTAAGATTTGAGTGGTAATTTGGGCTGTGGCTATATGGTCTCTTCTGGACTTCCTTCTCTGAGGTTTGGGCTGGGTCAAATGATGTTTCCTTTGCTTTATTTTGCTGCTAAGGCTTAAACTCAGAACCTCATGTGTGATAGTCATGCTTTCTATAATGTAGCTACCTTTTGATCCTTCTCTGTATAACGGTACTGATTATGTCATTAAATTATAGATCTCATTACTAAAGATCGGAAGAACTAAAATGTTTCAGTGCGATTGCTTCTGGGGAGTGGGACCTGGACAGGAGCAGAGTTGGAGTAAGAAACTGTCATCAGGCTGTAAACCTTGTAGTTTTATTTGACCTTTTAAACTCAGCCCATAGGTTACTTTCTATATTTTTAAGGCTTTTATGAAGCAACAATACCTCCTGAGACAAAAGAGAAAGGCTGAATGAGAGACAGTTGGGAGGTGAGTCAGAGGTGTAGTGAAAAGAACAGAGTCCGGGGAGGACAGCAAATGATAAAGGGGTCACTTCCATGAGCCAACTCAACGGGAGAGCGTGAGAAATGCAACCTTTAGGAGAGTACATTGATAGGAACTAAGCTGGTTGAAATGAGAAAACTGTTTTTCAAGTTGCGCATTGATAATTTAACATTTGCATCACATTTTTCAGGGACTGAAACTTTCAGAGCTGGATTGTTAAGATCGTAGTTTAAGATTCTTTCACAAAGAGGACTGATTTTGATGGTGCCAGAAACAAGCAGACTGGTTTGGTGGTACTAAGCACGTTATTTTAATGGCTGAGAACTTGAGCTGAGAATGCTAAGTATAAGTGAAAAACTTTGGTGCTCATTTGGGTTCCTGAAGTACATACCTGGGGAGAGATGGAACCTGCCAGAAATGGACAGAAAAGAAGAAAGTGGTTCTATTCACCTCTGGGCAGTTACAAAATACTCTTTCTCTAGTTAGTAAAATGGCTTTATCTGAGAACCTGATTTGACAACTACTTTGGCTGCACGATGCTGAAAAGGTTGCTTGGCCTTGTTACCCCTTAGTTTCTTTCACAGTAAAAATGGATGATAATCTGCATTTCACTGGTTGTTGTGGGAGCCACATGAAGGCACCGATGTGAAAAGTTGCCTGGCCTGACAATATGAATGGTCCATTTGTGCGCTTTGCTGTCTTTCATTTTTGGGCACATGGTACTTTATTAATTTGATCAAAATGAAAGTTTTCACATAGGATATCTATTTTGTCATGAGATATGAATTTTCAAACTTTTGTCCAAAAATAAAGATTATAAATTCCATGATGAAATATGCATAACAGATGTGATAATTTAAAGACATGCCTTTAAGTCTATTAAAACAATTACTCATTTAACATAAATCAAAGATCAGCAGAAGCCTCACATTGGGGCTGGGGATATAGCTCAGTGGAATAAGTGCCTGCCTAGCAAACACAGGGTCCTGAGTTCGATCCCCAGTACCGCAAAAAAAAAAAAAAAAAAGAAGGCTCACATTATCATGGAGAGCAGAAAACTGGACAAATTCCTGGATTAAGGCTTATAATCTAATTATCTGTCAGAATTCCCTAAGTATTTATACAAAAAACATAAGATTAGAAAGAATTTCAAGTTAAATACAAATGTGATTTAAAAAATAAGGTTCTTAACTTACTTGGTAACACCAACCTATTAGACATTCAAAATATAGTTGAAATATTTTTTTAAAATTTTCACCACTGTAGTGTGACAGGATGTCTGTATCTGGATGGTTGCCTGTATATAAAACACTATACTCCTGCAGCTATTAAATCTGTCCTTGAAAAAGAATATCTCTCAATTTTCTTCAAGATTGCTTATGCTTCAATGAACAGCATTAAACTTTTGCTTTTAGTAATGTCACTTCATCAGTATGGATTTTTGCCCTTGACCTAGAAAAGCTACATATGGGAGGTTCCTAAATGAATTGTACTGTCAGCTGAATACATGTATGATTTTCTGATCATCAGAACTCACTGCAAGCAGAACAAACTTTCTCACTCCAGGTGTTTGAATACAGTCTCAATACATCATAGTTATAATATCGCCTCACTTATTCCAAGTCGTTCTGGCTCTGGGAAAACAAAGAGGAACAGTTTGTGCATACACTAGATTGAAGAAAGGATTGAATTATCAGTCACCCATTTACAGACTTCAAAAGAGGCACAAAAACTATCCACTGGTGTCAATCCAGAGAATAGCAGATATTAACTAGATTTACTTCATTTTTCTACACTAAATGGCCTTTTGTACCTTACAGACCACATTAATAAATTGGACTTGTGCCTTGTTATTTAGCTACCCACTCTAAACCTGTTTTCTTATTTACAATGAAATTATAAGTGGATTTATTGATAATGGTGCCTGCTTTGTAAGATTATCATAGGGATTCCTTAAGGCAATCTTGGCTGGCTTAGCTCTGCCTGGCTCCCAGGAGGTGTTCAAAATATAAGCTATTTGTTTAAGGAAGGAGAAAATATTGTGTTATATAGGAATATTCTCAGATCTTAAGACTATTTGTCTCTGAAAAATTATTACCTTTTAAAAACTGTGCCTTTCTGGAACTTTCAGCACAGGGTGTGCTGTTGGACTAGATGACTCACAGACTCTTTCTTCACTGAGACTCCAGTATTTTAAGTATTATTTCATAGTAACCATGCAGCATAAATATTCTGGTATTTTCTTCTATCAAAATATTGATAGCATGATTACCATAGATAAATGTTATAGAGGGTAAAAAGCTAGTGTGGTAGGATAGAAAACCACTGTCTTTGGAGCCCAGTAGATGTAGATAATGTTGTGGCATTAGTATTGTTAGTCTCTCTGAGCTTCAGTATCCACCACTTTAAAATGAAGATAAAACAGTGTTTTCCTTAAAGAACTGTAGTGAGTGGTAACATGTTGTAGGATACGATCCTGTGTCTCCAGTAAGCTATCTTTCTGTAGATGGCACTTTTCACCTTTTAACCAGATATATCTGCCCTATTAAACAAAGACTGACCTGGGGATTTTCCTGTCTCCACGCAGCAGGAACATATTCTGCCTTGCTTTGTCCTAACATAAAATTAATGTAAGATTTTGGATGGTGCTAAGGCTGTGTCAATACAAAGGCCCTAAGTAAATGCTTTTGTTAGAAACAGTCTGGGCTCATCTGCCAAGCAGTCACAAAAGTGTCTGGCTTCTCAAGGGCAAAGGAAATGATTTTGTGCCTGGTTTTGTTTACTTAGAGAACCTGTAAATTTTGTGCCGACACATCATGTGCCAGCTGATATGTATACATTTCTGCAGCCATCTCTTCCTTCTCTTTAAAGCCACTGAGGCTTGTGAGTGGGATGTACTGAACTAGAAGGAACAGACTCACTAATTCACTATTAAGTCTGAGGACATTCTAACTCCAGCCTCACCATTGCTTTTATTTTTTGTTTTCTGGGACTTTAAAAATCTTCAGAGCTTGACCTACCACTTTGCTGGCATTGACCCATTACTGAATTCTACATGCTGGGTTTTTATTTTCCTGGCTGCCCTGATGGGTGTTTGCTCTGTGTGGTGGAGAATGTGGTTAATTAAGGGCTTCAGGCAGAACTCACAAATGCTCTTAAAGATTTTCCTGCTGGTTTGTTCATCATGCTCCTCCTTATCTCATTACCCAGATTTCTCCTCCAGTCTCACAAATGAATTTCCTCCCCATAAAGCTCCACTGGCTGATATATAACCTGCACATGCTGCCTGCTTGACTGCTTTGTGGTTTCTCTGTGAGAAATTGTGAAATTAACTAACTCATACTCAAATCTGAAGTTTCTCTCAAAGTAGATGTAATGAATTATGTGCCGTGGGAATTAGTCAAATCTAAGTAACTAATAATCTTTTCATCTGCTTGAATAATAAGATTGCTTAATAAGTACGGCTAACTTTCTTACAGTTCCTTCTTATTGAACAGAATTGGATACTAGTTTCTTTCTAATCAGTGAGGTCTGGACACTCAAGAGCAGAAGTGGACCACTGAACAACAGCTGCCGAGTATAAGGAGCTTTCATTCAGTGCACACTTACGGAATACCTGTCATGAACGAAACACTACACACATCTGTGACTGACCTCTCTTAATACAAAAAAATGGGAACACAGCAGGGCACAGGATCTTAATCTGCTGTGCTTGACTCTAGTTGTTGCTCAGGTTCAGACCCGCACTTGTCAGTGTCTAACACTAGCGCTCACGTTCATTCAAAAAAGGTACATTTTCCTCTAGATGTGATGGGGCTGATGGCGAACTAGGGAGGAAATCCTACCATTCTTGTGGACTCTAGGGACATGAGGGTGAACTACAGGTTCTGGGTAAACCCACCTAGGTTTCACTGTAGGCTAGCAAGGTACCCAGACAAAAATAGGATATTGTAGAATCACTGGAATAGATGTGAGCTTTATCCCAATGTTAATTAAAAATGGTAGCATGGTCAGTCAGAAAGTATCTATCTTTGGGGGCTAATTTACATATTTGTGTATAATAAGTAAGCACCATATCAATTTATTTCCTTCATTCTTATAATCCTTGTCCTTTGAAACCTTTTTAAGTGTTTCTACTAAAAATTAAAAGGAAAAGAAATAAAAAAAAGCTTTAGTTCTATTCTTTTTTAAATTTTCCCAAGAGAAGTAGTTTTATGGTTTGTATCTAGATGTCTCCCCAGAAGCCTTATGCAGTCCTAGGGGCAGACTTTTCAGAGATGGCTGAATCTAGAGCTTGTGGCTGGTTCATGGTCTCACACTGGGATTAAAGATGTGTGTGCTACAGCTGCCCTAGGGTGGCTCGCCTGAATGCAGTGCAAGGGACAGAAAGAGGCTGGTCCCGGCTCTCTCTCTTGTTGCTTTTGCTGTCTTCTGTCAGCGTGAACTGTTGGCCCTCTGCCTTACGCCACCCTGTCTTGGAGTCACCCAACAGGGACTGAAAGTGCTACAAAGTGTGACCTAAATAAACCTTTCACTCTTTAACTTTGGATGTAGGATATTTTATCTCTGCAACAAGGAAATTAACTCAGACAAGCAGGTGGAACTATTGATCCAAAATCGAGTTGCTAGTTGCTTTGATTTCATAGTTTGTATTCTAATATAAATATTCACAATTGACTGTGTATTAATCAAGAGTTCTTTTGCAAATATGACAAATCAATAAAGCAGCATTCTTTACTGCAGAGGGCCGTGAGATCAGAGAAAAGAGAGTTGAAGCTAAAGGTGAACTTTTAGTAACCTCTTCCTTAGATATTTTTGGAACAACCATTGATACTCATTGTGCATTGTTCGTTTAGCCAAAATTTAAAGTTCTGTGCTATATATCATAAGAGACAGAAAGAACTTAGAAGTCAAATTACTCTTATCTAATTGGGATGGAAATATAACACACGTGTCCACAGAAAGTTAAATAAAAACTTTCTGACTAAAGAAACAAAATGAGAGAATGAAAGGCAAATCATGGGCTGCACAGGGTTTAGAGTTGCCCTTGCTCACCCTGCCACTGATGAGATAATACTGAGTACAATTAAGTAACAAATTAAAATAGCTCAGATAGTAAGAGTTCATGACTTTTGGTGCGTCCAAGTGTAGATGCTATGAATGACTGAGTTTAGCTCATCTTAGATGGCTTTATGGCAGAGACAGAAATTGCACTGTGCCTATGCCTTGAACGATACGTAAGAGGTGGAAAGGCAAAGAGAAAATAAGGGTTAGCACGTGTGTGTGTGTGTGTGTGTGTGTGTGTGTGTGTGTATGTGTATATATATATATATGTATATATATACATGCACATATATACATGTATATACATATACACACAAGTATATATGTGTGTATATATACATGCATGCATGTATGCATGTGTGTATATATATATATACATCTTAACTTATTTGGGGAATAAATACAGAATGTTGTATTGTATTGTTTTAAAATCATTGTATTATTTTATTTTTAAAAATCATGGTGTTTTAAAAGGGGAGATTATGAGGTGATTCTCAGGCTTAGTCTGTTCCATGCTGTACCTGATTCTGGATCAGGCTGAAAGGAAATTACTGGGATCAAGATTAGGGAGGAAGCTGCAAGTGATTTAATGAGAGAGAATAAGAAGACCTGTTCACCACTACTGGAGACAGAACAGATGTATGTTTTAATTAGAGGGATTTAAATAAGTAAAAATATTTGGTCATCTCCAATCATTCCCACTATAATAAATTACTAAATCTTAACTACCTGCTTTTCTATTTATTTATTTACCTGACACTACCTATCTCCATTGCCTTATCCTTCGCCAAGCCCCTGTCTCTTCTTGCCTACATGATCAGAGGAAATCTTGGTCATCCAGTTCACCGTATTTATTCTTGTTCCACTTTTCTAAAGCTACTCTTGCTACCTGAACAATCTTTAGTAATAGAAAATCAAGTCAATGAAATTTTCTGCTTTACAATTTTTCAATAAATTATTTTTCTTAGAATTAATTTCAAACTTTTTGGCATACCCTCCCTAGCCCTGTATCAGTCTACTCATCTACATGTTGCTACCCCAGGTCCACTTCATGTCCCTATTAATTATTCTCCCTATGTTTCAGTCACATATCTATGTCTTCACTTAGTGTTATCATTGCTGAGATACAATATCCATTGTCCACCTTGTAAAAGACAGGTTTGCTTTGGCTTATGGTTTCAGGGGATCCAGTCTATGGTCATCTGATTTGCAGGCAAAACGCTGTGGCAGAAGAGTAAGGTGGAAAAAGCTGCTTAGTACATGGCAGCTGAGAAGCAAAGCAGGAAAATGTTGCCAGAGAAGAAGAGATGAAAGACCAGATATTGCCCACAAGATTATGCCTTCGTGACCTAATCAGATACATTAGTATGTTTTAACTTACTAAGGAACTTCCAAGTTAATCGAGTTGATAATTAAGCTTACCAGTGAGGTTTCATATCTTGTCAAGCTGATACTCAAATGCATCTCTTTAAATCATACTTTAAACTCTTTAAACTATCTCCACATACACACAAAAATAAATTAATAATTCTGCCTAACATGATACAGCTACCTTGAAAACAACTAAAAAACATTCAACAGTTCCACCATTTTTCAAAAGTTCAAGTCAAAGTCTCTTCTGATACTCAAGGCAAACTCTGACTTGTGATCTTCTATAAAAATAGTAAGTGAGTTGCACAATTCAACAATACAATGGCAAGGTGGGTGTGGTGGCATATGTCTATAAATCCCAGCACTCAGGAGGCTGAGGCAGGAGAATCATTGCAAGTTTGAGGACAGTCTCAGCTACAAAGTGAGCTCAAGACTCATTGCAAGTTTGAGGCCAGTCTGGGCTACAAAGTGAGCTCAAGACCAGTCTGAACTTCACAGTGAGACCCTGTTTCAAAAATACAAAAACAAAACAAAAGAAAACCAAAAATACAATGGCAAAGAGTAAACTTTCCTATTTCAAAAAGGAGAAATAGGGGGAGATGAAAAAAAAAAAAAACAGAGCAAAGCAAGACAAAAACTCAGTAGGGCAAACATAAGTCCTGTCATTGCATGCCCAGCATCTAGAGACAGGATAATAAGGCCTAAGTTCCAGAGGGTTTAGGTGGCCTCAACCTCTTTGCTTTTCTCATTGCAGCTTATATAGTCTCTTGCTTGGTCTGGATCTGCTCAAAACCTGCAGCTTTCCTCAGCAGGCGGTCCATGTTTCTGGCATCTCCGACTTCCTGAGGTTTCCGCTGCACGTCAGCTTCATTCCCACAGTTTCATGTATCCCTCTTCTGGGGGTACACTGCCTGCCCTCCCAGGCCTTCCCTTGAAATTCAGGCCTTACTGATGCCAAAAGTCTTGTACTTTGCATTCCAGTAAAACTGTATGATGCTAAGCTGTACAATCAGTGGAAGCAGGAGCCAGGCCCTCTTGGGGCATGGCTTCAGTGGTTTTTGAGTGTCTGGGTAGCTGAGCTCAGTGAAATGAATCCTAGTGAACCAATTCCCTAGGAGGTGCTTCCCTAGAAGGGTCCCAGGGACTCTCTTCTCAAATGAAAATTTAGTACTTTTGTACCCTTGAGCCTGCAATGTGTGGGGTCTTACTGATTGTTGAGATACCCTCAAGGCATCTTCTTGTCTCTGTTGAAAGTACTTGGTTTCTTCTTAATAGAATGTAACTCTTTAGCTACTGTACTTCATTTGACCCCAACTTTACACATAGTTTCTTTTGGACCAACATTTAAATTTTTCAAATTATTGGCTTTACCTTTTGTTCCCAGTTCTTACCATGTGTCTGTCTTACAAAAATAAATCTAGCAGCAGAAGTACCCCTGTCATAGCCTAAATATTAGTCTGTCTTGAAATTCTTCCAGCAGATCAATCAGTCTAATCATTCTACTGCCCTTAACCTAAGTCTCTTGCAAAGTTTGGGAGATGAGTATAAAGTGGACAGTTTTTGACTCAGAGTAACATAGTGGCTTCTAGTTCAATTGTCAATGAAGTCTTCCCAACTGAACTTCATGGGTTTTGACTTTGCTACCCACATTCCTGACAGTATTCTGGTCTGTGAACTCTGACTGGAGTCACTTATTGTGCTTTGCACACAACATCCTAGGACTTCTCCACTCAAGTTCCTCAAACTTTTCAAAACACGTCTGCATGTGAGTTCCAAAAGTTTTTGAATTACATAGTCACCTGTAGTCACAGCAGCAGCAATGACCCAAATTCCTCATTACCAATTTTCAGCTTTAGTTGGCTTTCCCCTTGTTAAGACACAGTACCAGACACCCACCACTGAAAGGGGGAGAGGTTTCATCTGGCTCATGGTTCAGGTGATTCAGTACCTAGGTGGCTGGATCAGAGGCAGAAATACGGCTGAAGGGCAGAGTAGAGCAAAGCTTCTTTGTTCATGGCGGTTGAGAAGCACATAGGCTAACAGCGCCAAAGAGGAATGGGTTAGGGACCAAAGATAGATCCCAAGGTCATGTCTTGATCCATCCAGACACACCCATAGTGTGGTTTACTGATCTAGTGGGCAACATTCAAGCCTATCATGCTGGCAGTTAAGCTTAACAGTCACACCTCTCATGTCAGTAAATATCCATGTGTGATTCACTTTGACAGGGATACATTTCACTCCTCTCCTATGACTATGTATTTCAAAGGTGAGTTATTCAAGGTAAATTTTCCTGTGTTAAATATCCCATTAGAGACCCCAGAGAGACAGCGTTTCTTGCATTTTGCTTTTAATTATTTATTAACATCATCTTTCTAATGTACATGGGATATAACTGATGACAACATAGGCAGGCACTGTGGAAATTGGACAAAGACACAAAATATACCCAATTAATAAATTGTGTAGTATCTGTAGTGATGAATAACACAGATAAAAGAAAGTAGATGTGGGTAAGAAATATCAAGACTGCTCGATGAAGAAATAGGTTGCAATATTAAAAAGAATGGTTAGCATATATCTATGCTCTATAAACATTCACTCAGTAAACATTACAGTAAATATTTACTGTGCTAAATATAAAACTTAAAACTATAAAACTATACCCTTTTAGAAAGCCCAGCTTGGAATGGTAATACCAATAATATACTCATTCAGAATTCTAAGGTTGCTTGTTATAAAGTACATGAAATGTTCCCCTGATTGTGTAACATTGGAGGCAAACCATGCCTTACCCCAGTTTTGTCTAAATCCCTCTGTGAAATCTTTCTTGATGAGAAGAATTCCTCTCACTACTTTTTTGTGTCTTTAGTGAGATCCCAACAGGGTCTAGCAGAGATAATTAATTATCCTGTCACAAGAGTATAGAACTCTCTGGCAGCATCTTGACCTCCCTCCCTCCCTCTCCCTCCCTCCCTCTCTCCCTCTCTCCCTCTTTGTCTCTGTACTTCTCTCCCTCTCTCCCTCCCTCTCTCTCCCTCCCTCCCTTTCTCCCTCCCTCCTCTCTCTCTCTCTCTCTCTCTCTCTCTCTCTCACACACACACACACACACACACACACACACACACGCATGGATGTACACACAGGCAGACTTTCTCTTCCTGTCCCCCTTCTGAAAAATAAACAGCTTGGCTTCTGGGCAGCTTAGCTTTAAATTGGAAAATGCAGCCTTGCTTGGCAAAACAACAGTATCATAGCTTCCCCACTGTTCACACAGCTTGTGACATACACCCCTGCAGGCAAGACCATGAAGGGCTGTCTAATATCCTGGAACCACCATGTTTGTAAGGACTTTCCTGGCTTTTTAAAAATTCTAGTGCATGGGGGCAGTTTCTCTCAGAAATTTCTTACCTAGGACTTCATCTTTTGCTTCTTTTCTCTTGGCTTAATTAATGATCCCTCTTTGTTGGATCATTAGGAACCACTCTGGCCCTAGAGATGAAAACTAGAAAAGAATTCAAAGGGCAGTGGAGAAGAACCAATGAGAAGTATTCTCAATGGCACTGTAGTCCCTATGATTTTAACAAATAACAAATGTCGCTTCTAGGCTGTTTCAGTCAGGCTCAGATTCAAACAGGAGTTCCTATATACCTCTCCTCCCTGCTTGTCTCAAATATAGCAAAACAGAATTGAAGGTAGCTTTTGTGTAGTTGTAATTGATTCTCATCTAAATGAGATTAGCTTCTAGTGAGTTTCCCTAATACTAGTGGGTAAAATGGAAATTTCTCAATGCCTGTCTTCAGAGCAGTGAAAGATAAAAGGTATAATGCAACAGTTTAGTAATGATACAAGGTGGGCTGGAGCCTTTCTATGATATGACCCATTTTAGAATGACTTTGACAGAATTCATGTTAAACCTCTTCAGTGGGCATCTTCACTGGAACAGTGTGACCAACCATGATAACACAATTATTTACCTTAATATAGTCAGTATTTCAACACGGACCAATGAACATCATAGAGGTATGATTATATATTTTGCTACTGATAAATTTTCATTCCTTTTTTGCATTTGAAATTTTTATAACCAGGGCAAGGTTTAAAAGAATACACTTAAGAAACACATTACTTTTCAAGTGACACCTATGATACCATATTCTCTGCCTATTTTCTGCTCAGACTTTACTTGCAATTTTTCCCACTGTCTTAGCCCTTGAGAGAGTGCATGGGGTGTGCGTTTGTGTGTGTCCCCACGTCGCTGTTTGTGGGCCTTTGTTTCTGGCTCCAGTGCTTCAAAGCTCCAGTTTAACGGAGCATCAAAACCTCATTTCCTTCTAGTCTTTGATTTTATTGAAGGAAACTTTAGCTCATTATCTTATATTTATTAAAACCTCTTTGCGCCCTTTGATTTTCTGCAGCTATTTTTTTTTTCTGGTGGAAAGATACAGGCAAATGATATTAACAATTTAAAAGAGAAATTAGGGCAACACCATGCTTGTCTGAGACTTTTGTTTTCCTGTCTCACAGTGTTCCTGATTGAAGACCATAAAGTGACCTTGGGTTTGCCTTCTTGTCAGAGATTTTTGGCATTGTCACGCCTCTGCTTCATTCCCAACTGCTGCAGGTCACCTGCTGGGTTTTATGATTGCATCATTTCTGTATTCATTGTCCTTCTGAAAAGACTAGTCTTACAAAGATGGCTTATTTTCAGTGGACTCAGACTTTTTAAATGTTCTTTTCGCAACACTTAATCAAGACATATGCTCTTTAAAACAGTAACCTAAAGCAACTTTTTCTGTGTCAAAAAGACTCAGAGGTAGAATTTAAGAGAAAAAAACTTCTCTTCATTTTGTATTTTAATATGCACTCTGGATTATGTTTAATGACCTTCAAGCACTTTATTTTTCACAGTTTTTGGTTCTCAGTTACAGTCAGTCCTAACTATTCTGAGCAGATGCAGAGTAATGACCTAAGTCCTAGAGCAAGTTCTCTGGTTGAGTGCATGCAAGAGCTAGAAGGAATTGACTCAAAACCCAAAGAACTGACTCGAGGTAAATGTGGGATAATACTATGAAGCTGAGTAGCTGAACCAGCTTGTTTATGTCAGCATTTGTTACACACCTGCTCTTTGCTGGATTCTGTTCAGGGAACTAAGGTTATTGTACTGAACAAGAAAAATGTGGTTCTGGCCTTCTGGGACAAAACCATCGATCCAGGAAAGGAAAGTATCTAAAACAATCACATAATAAATAATGTTAAAGGAATATGATGAAAATGTATAATAAGCCTAAACCAGTCTCGCTGGGAAATGAAACTTTCCCACTGGAAATGGCATTTCATAACAGATCTGAGGGATGTGCAGGTATTTCCTAGGCAAATGTGGAGGAGAGAAGAGCGTCTCAGGTGGAAACAGGTTGAGAAGGCTCAAGACGAGGAAGACCTTGACATATTTCAAAGCTGAGTGAGTGGCTGGAATGCAAAAGGCTCAGGGTAGATGTGGGATAGAAAGTGTTGCAAAGTGGGTGACAGAGGATCAACAGGGTCAGAGTTCTAGGAGCTCAGACATCAGCCAGGCAGCCTTCCTCCTTGGGAGGCCCAGTCAGTTGTGAGGAGCCTAGCAGTGGGGTCCCTCAGGGTCAGGTAATGCCCTGGGGCAACGACTGCCTTGCAGACTATCCACCTAGGAGTAGGATGGATCCTGGCCACGCAGGGACGCAGGTGTGGATCGAGACTAGGGGAGTGTGAGGGAGATGTGTTGGGCTTCGACAATAGGGAGAAAACTGGACCTGGCCTGTATACTACAGGAGATCTAAGGGCACCTGGTTCTATCTGTTGATCTGAAAATTCACTTAAGAACAGTGTGCAGGCCAGGCAACTTCTCAGAGGCCCAAGTATGGGTATTTTGTGAAGATTTTATCCAATGATAGGTTTCTCCCAGGTGAGCTTTATATTTCATCTTTTTGGCATAATTTGAACTTCTTCAAAAATGGGACCATGGATCTGTGAGATTCTAAAGGGAAGAGATTGGAGAAAAGAAAAACTGCCAGTGCCACTCTCCTGCTGCGTGTGGGTCCGCACGTTGTCATCCTTGATGGCTTTGAAAAGCAGCTCTAAAACTGAACAGAGTGAAGCATTTCTTTTAAAAGCTTAGGTACTGTGTTTCCCAATCCCACACTCCCTGTTGATGGAATCTATTCTGCATTCACCTGCAATCTCATTTGATTTGTTCCTATCCCTTAATGTCTTCGCCACTTTAAAACATAGCTAGTTTTTTATAGCTTTGGAAAATTAAATGCAAACTGTGATCCTGGTTGGAGATCACATGCTGAATAGAAACGATTTGGAATAAGGAGGAGTAACTCAGTACCACCCAGGAAGTTAATGCCCATTTAACATGTGTTAAGGGTGAGCTACATTTAGGGATTAAGACTCCCCATGAATTTAAAGAATGAAAGAAAAAGTAACTCATGAATTAGTTTTCTTACTTTTTAATTTTCTCTTTTTCACTCCAGTTTCCTTTACCTGAGATTAAGATTTTACATCATATGGAAATAGGCTCTTCTTCTCCCTCATCTGCCCATAATCTCACATTAATCTCAAACCAATCTAATTTTGAGACTCTTCTAGGAAGTTTCACCATAAAAAATGTAAAAAGTCAAATCTGAGATGCCTTCGCCATGACCTGGGGCTTGGGTTGTGCTGTCACACACACTTGGTTGTATGTGTGTGAATGTGTGTGAGGAGGGTTTACATCAGGAGAAAACCAGGAAAATATATAGCACTCAATGTCCCAAAGATTACTCACAGTATTTTAATGTCTTCCAAAAATAAAAGGAACCTATAAATATTCAGGGTTAATTGAAAAATAAGTTGCTTAAAACTTAAATAGTTAAAATATTGCAATTGGTAGGGACTTATGAAGCACATAATATAATACTAAATTTGAACAGAAAATATCCTAATTGATCAAAATATGTTATATTCATACATAAATCTGCAAACATGGAACCCATTAATCTGTACTACCAAGAAAAGTACAGTGAAAAAAGAGAAAAAATATGGTTTAAAGTTTCATTGTAGGAAATGGTAAGGGTGACTTAAGAGAGAAATGAATTAAAGACATTAACATTAATCCATCACCTATAAAAATAGCCGCTGGCATTCAAGTAGACCAGTAATCCATGTGTCACGCTTCATGTTGCAGCCCACGAGAACTATTGGTAGGAATGATACAAAACTGAACACGTGAAAAATAGTGAATAACTGTGTGGGGCAGCTCCATGAACCATTTGCATTACTGCTTTCAACACAGCTTAAAACTTATTGTAGAAAAATTCTTTTTATCTTCCAAGTTTCATAAAAGTCTAAAATTTTCACTGCTGTTACTAAAAAGAACAAAAATGAACTTATCTCTTCTTGCAGGCATATTTTCAATTCAAAGCAGCACAGGGATGTCCTAATAAAATATTTAACAGTCATCTGCTTTTGCCCAACCAATCCATTCTTGTAAGTTCAGAGTATAGGCACTTTGCTTTTATTCATGTTTGATTCATACACAGTGGGTAGGGGGCACCTGGAGAGACAGACCGGTGATGTATTAATCCAAAGTAGTTCATGGCTGTGCAGTCAAGGGAGCAAGCACAAATCATAGTGATGGAAGGAAGGCAGAGATGAGTGCCGGTGCTGAATATTGGTCCCAAAGGGACAGGCGAGAGCGTAAGGAAACAAGCATGGGCAGACAAGGTGACAAACCCGAAGGATAAGGTGCAAGTTAGGGGAGTTCCGTACAGAATAAATAGTAACAGATATTTTATACCAGACACTGTTTCACGGCCTGAGAGCCGTCTACTGGGTTAAGGCACTATGCAGTTCTAGGAAATTCAAATTCTATTTCTTATACCTCTGTGCCCAAGGGACCTTCCTACCGGTGATTTTGGCACTGATACTATTTGTAGCTGTACATATTGTTTGATTTTCACTGCAGTGTTTATTAGTCTGCCTTGACTGTGTCAGATAATTATTTTGCATTATTTCTGCACAGCCTGTTTATCTAGAGGGTAACTGATATTTTTATAGGTACCTAAGGGACTTTTCAACAGACAGCTGTCACACCATGCCACCTATTTCTACCTCTGTTTCAGCCTGGAAAGTTTTAGACGGTGCAGTCTCGTCACGTGGTCTGAGAAATGGCTGTAGGAGGCAACACTCGGCGCAGTTACTCCATCATCCCGTGTTTTATATTTGTGGAGGTGAGTGTAGTTTTTGACTCTTACGATCAAGTTGGGAAAATAGTAGTAGAGTTCATGTAAGAATCTAGATTATTTTATAAAATTATGTAATCTTATGATTGATAAATTTTGATAGCATAAACATTACTACATAATAAGCTATGCCAGATGATTTTTAAATAGGAAGCCAAAATCTTAGATTTATTTTAACCTTTGGGGTGCAGAATAATTTTTACTATGTTTTATTTCTTTTCAGTGATGATGTGAATATATTAACTGTGAAAGAAAATGCATCATGTTAATTAAATTCTTTTTTCAAAAAATCAGTATTCTCTTTCAGAAATTCAATAAGGCAACCATTTTACTGATCTGTTACAGTACTTTGTAGCATTTTGCATTGGAGCCTAAATTAAAATAAAATCTTTAAAGTGAGTATTTCCACAGGCATTTTTGTGCAGTGAGGTACTGAAAGCTTGAGTGATTTCTTTTGTTCATGAATTATTTTGTTGAGTTGCCCTAAGTGTGTGTCAGCAAACAGTTTCCATAGCACCTTTTTAGCTAAATTTCCTGCACTCTTCCCCACTGTATATCCTACTCGGTAGTGTTTGTTATAAAGGAACTAAAGACCTATAAATTCTCTGAAATTTGAAATCATGTGATTTTTAGAAAGCTTTTCTTGAGGTGATCTCAGAATAAGATGTTGATTCACTGAAGATGTTATTGGTTTTGTCTTTGGAAGGGGAGGAGCATCCAAAGGATTTTTTCAAATCCTGAGGATCTTGTTTAAAATATGACAGGTGTGGGGTTGCACTCCTGTAATTCCAACACTTTGGGAGCCTGAGGCATGTTGCTGGAAAGTTCAAGCCCAACCTGGGCAATTGAGAAATTTAGTGAGACCCTGTCTCAAAAAAAAAAAAAAAATTAAAAAAGGGGTTGAGAATAATGTAGCTTATTGTGAAAAGCCTGGACTCGGACTCTGGTACTTCAAAAAAAGTGACAGTCTAAAGTATCTGAGCTTCACGTCTAGTAACTGCAGAGAGAGTCTACATCCTGAGATCAGCTGCAGCGCACTCTCTGTTGTGGCATTTCTTTGGCTGAGTGTGGGAAGAACATGGATGTGGATCTGTTCTATGATCTGTGTGAAAACAGACACGTGAGCTAAACCGCTACTTACATTAGCAAAAATGTAGTTTCCTTACATGTGGTGGTTTTATACATGACTACACACTGTTCTGATGTTTTTTAAAATTGAAAATTATCTTCCTTGAAATAACTGTATATATTTTGAGCATTCTGATTTTGGGCCAAATATAGGTGTCTTTGGCTGATGTCTGAGTTTCATTTTATGAACATCACTTGGCAGTTTAATGATACTGTACTTGAACGTTCATTCTCTGGAGATATTTGTGAACCAGTTTGTTTGTACTGCAGAATCGGGAAGAGACAGGAGAGAAGATTGGGACAAAGATGTTAATATAAATCAAGATCCTTGTAGATTTAACCTAAGCTAAACCAGTGAAAGGGCACACAAAGAACTCTCCTTCCAACAACAGACACGTACTACTTACAGTCTGCTTTTAACTTGCTGAGCAACATGAAGGACAACGCCAGTCACGCAGTAACTACTACCACATTTACTCTGCATTCTAGTTATTAACGTTCTTGTTGAAATTTTGATGTAGAAAAATCCCTTCTGATGCGATTCATGCAGAAAGCAGAAAGCTATCCTTTTAAGTTTTTCCTCTCTTCTGTCATGAGAAGAATAAAATTTTCAAATAAGCCGGGGGAAAATGGGGAGTAATCACCTATCATCATCCTTATCCTCCCAGCAGCACATTTATTTTAAATGTTTCAAAAAAAAAAATCAACCAGAAACCAAACCTCAAAGTAAGAGAATTCATTTACTGCTAGAAGCTGTGGTCTCTGACGGTTTTCTGCTCTCTATAGGGTAAATGGTGAGCTTGGCAGTAGAGCAGCACCTAGAGAGAGAAATCCATTGGTGGCTTCTGTGCTTGACACAAACATAAATACAAACATCTGGGAAAGGAAATATGGTCTATTCTTTCTGTTGCTGTACTGTTGTTCTTTGTATGAAAGTTTAAGATGTGTCAGTGACTTCCCTTAGAGATAGGCAGGAGGAAGAAAAAGAGAAAATGTTGTAGAACATAGTAGAAAAAGTGAGAGCGGAGGAAGTGAATCTCAGAGTAGAGTTTATGGTTTTCACAGATTACACTCTTCAGATACATGTAGTCAACCTACACTGTTCCAAGCACTGTAAAAGAGGTATCAGAAAATTTGTCTCAATGGAGCTTGGTTAAAATGTCAACTGATCTTTGAATCTTTCTACTTTTAGTTAGTTACAAAAGAATTTGAGCACAGGAAATAATAACACAAAAATCCCTGCATCCACTTTAGCTGCCTAAATTTTTGCTATATTTACTTGAAATATACTTTCCAAGGAAATCAAATGTGAAGATATGGCAGAATCATATGATTCTGCAATATATATATATAAATTTTATAACTATATATAGAATGACTATATTGTGAAGTTAGAGGCTTTTTAACCCTACATTATTCCATTCTTGTTTTTGTATTTTTATATATGCATATATTCATAAACAATGCTTTAGGGAAATTTACATAAGTGACACCTTTGTAACTTGTAACTTGCCTTTTACTCTAACATCATGCTTCTGAGGTTATCCAGTTGGCAGTCCTTTCATTCTTTTTGGCCTTTTTTGAAGCAGGGTCTCACTGTGCAATTCAGGCTGGCCTCGAGCTCACTTTGTAGCCCAGGCTGGTCTTGAACTCCCAACAATCCTCCTGCCTCAGCCTCCCAAGTGCTGGGATTACAGGCATGCACCACTTAGTTCTTTCATTTTAATCACTGTATTTTATGCTATTGTGAAAGTATACCTTGTGAAGGACGGTTTGATTCATTTTTTTGTTTGCTAATAATTTTTAACTCATAAATTTTATTTAAATTATCCTTATTTCTGCTTTTACATGCATGCATGAGGATGCACATTAAGCTCCCTTAGATTGACATTTAGCAGAAGAATTGCAGGGCTATAATTATATCTTACAGCTTTTATTGCTGCCTTATAAGAACCATATTGGTAATCTGTGTATCAGGTTTTTTGAAGAAACTTCTAAAACTCTATTTTTAGTGTTAAGTAGGTCTCTATGTTTCTTAAAATTTTTCAATTACATTGCTTCCAAATAAAAAAAGATCTATTTCTTCATTTCTAATTGTTGTGCCTGTAATTTTTTTCTTGTCTTATTGCTTTGGTTAATACCTCCTGTGTAATATTAGAGACAGTGTGAAGAACATTCCTGCCTTGTAACATTAAAGAGTATTTCAAGTATACACCATTAAATTGTATGCAAATGCGGACAGTTTTTCTGTTCTTTTCTTGCTAGATTAGATGATTTAATTTATTTTATTGCCATTTCACTCTTTCATTGGTTATAAATTATAAATTATACTTTTGTTCTTTAAAAAATCACTTCTAAACTTTAAGTGTATATGTTTGACTTTAAAAAAACTCCAAGATTAATCATTAGCTCTGCCACTTTCTTAGACAATCAAAATGTGTTTTGAGGCCTCTTTGGGACCTTGTGTGTCATTTTTGAGTTTTACATTTTCCTTACATTTTCACTCCTTTTTGCAGTTGGAGCATTTTAGATTTACCTGTATCCATCAGTTGCCTATTTTATTTATATTAGTTTATTTTTATTAGTGCATGTTTATGGTACATAATGACTATATTCATAGTGGGGAGTTGGTACATGTATGTAACACATCTTAATTCATTTTTCATTCCTTCCCCTCTCCATCTCTTGATCTCCTTCTCATTTGCAAAAGATTCACCTTCTCTTTTCCAGTTATCTATCAGTTGTTCTTTAGTTTCTTTATATTTTGGGTTTCTCACATAAGAGAAACCGTGAAATATTTAAGCTTGGGTGTTTGATTTATTTCACTAATGTTATGGTCTCGAAATGCATCCATTTTCCCATGAGTAAGCAGTTTTCTTGACTACTGTTGCTTGTTGTGTTCCTATCCTGTTTTATTTTTCTGTTGAAATTTATCCTTTAGGAGTTCCTTTAAGTGAGATTTGATAAATCACAAACATTCTTAACATTTATCTGAGGTTAGTTGCCTTTATATTATAATTAATCTGGGCAGTGATCTACCTTGGCAGTGAATCCTAGATTGAGGGTTTTATTTTTCACCCTGATAACTTTCACAGTCATATTCAACTTTCCTTCCCGCTATTTAATTTTTCTGGTTAAAAAATTGTCTCTTATTACTACTATTCTCAATTGATTTCTCTCTTTCTTTCAGTCTCTCTCCTCTCTCTGGTGTTCTGAAATTTCTTGGTGTGACTCGCTTGGCATCTTGAATATAAAAGTCATGCTTCCCAGCTATTCTGTAAAACTGTTTTTACCTGTTCAAATGTCTCTGTCCTCTTTTACTATAGCATGTTTGTGTATCTTAGCATTCTTTTATTTCTCTATCTTCACCCTTATTGTTGTTTAACTTCCAGTTTCTATGTGTGCCTTTAAAAATCTGCCTATTCTTTGTAATTTTATTTTTTATGCTTGTTTTGTTTTTCTTATGACCTTGTTTTGTTTTTCTTAGTTACATTAAACATATCTTTGTACTCCTTTAAACTGTTCTATTGTCTGAACTTATTAGCACTTTTCCTCCTTTATTGATTATAAATTATAAATTTATGGCACTTTAATCTTCATTTTATTATATAGGCTGTCTAGTTCAGGGGATTGTGTGTGTGTGTGTGTGTGTGTGTGTGTGTGTGTTTTAAACTCAGTTTTAGCAGAGCTTACTTCTACAGGACCCAAAGAAGCCTTAGCTTTTGACAGTATCACTTTGGAGGTATTTTACATAATGCTTCTCTTCTTTTGGATTCAGAATCCAAACTTGCACAATTCCAAGGTCGGTCAGAGTTCTTTCCTTGGCATCTTCTTATGCCAGCAGGTGGATTTATATAGATGTTCTTTCTTAGAAATAAGTAATCCTGGCCTTTACACAGGAACCTCAGTTTCAACCAAAGTCCCCATGTCCTGTCCTCAGGGACATTAAAACCCACATTCTGTTACTGAGATTGACATATAGCTAACTGTACACAGGTCTGCTGTGGAGCATGGTTCGTGTTTAGAGTGGAATGTTTCTGGCCCATTTAAAAAAGTTTAGAAATGAATTTATTCTTCCAACCAAAACGGACTCAGTAGTTATCCTTTCCCCCAAACCTATTATGTATGTATTTTGCCTTTATTCATAAGTTAGTGACTATATTTTTGTAACTTGGATGTCACCAAAATCTTTGTGGATACAGGATTGTTAAGTCATGGTTAAAATGGGAGAGGGATGTAGGGTGGGAATGAGACATGCTACTCAGAGTAAAGCAATAGGGCACATTTTCTTGGTGACTTTAATTGTGTGAGTGCAGAATTTGGATCTGGAGATGTTTTGCTTATTTATTTAAGTTGATAAGAAGAATAGATGCCATCAGCGCTTCCAATTCAAACCTGCTGATGAGGTAGGAAGTAGCCTGGGAACCACCAGAAGGCTGAGACAGTGGCAGAGAAGCTGTGTGACACAGCAGTATGTGGCAAAAAAGATCTTATGGTGGCTCTCAAGTCAGAAGCAGTGTTGCCCTGTGGAATCCTGGAATGGCACCAAACTGAGAGGCTCAGATGTCACTGAAGGGAGAACAAAATCTGTGGGTCATAAGAGCACATGTGGCATGGAGTGAGCTGAAGGAAGAGGAGGTGAACAGTGGGAGCAGAGAAAGGTGGATTAAGAAATATGATAGGTAATGACCAACGCAGGTGACTGGGGAAGGTAGGCCCTGAAATGTTAGATGCCTAGTAAAAGGTTATTTTTGTTTCAGTTGCCCTTTAGATGTACTTGCTGTCCTGAGAAAAGCGTCTTAAACAGAAAACTTAATAGCTATACATGTGACAAGAGTATAATAATCTTAAAGTCTAGAGTATAACTTGTTATTACTAATGAGAAAAAAATTCAGAATTACTAAAATTCCAAGATGATACATAACAATCTTTCAGGTCAATACCTTTTTGCTTTCCACTGCTGTGTTTATACTATAAGAAAAAAACAGCAAAACTGAAGTAGACAAGTCAGAGGGAGTCAGAAAAAAATTGCCCTTTATGTGCACACAAGAACATTTACCCTCTTACCCTCATATTTGCCCCTTGAATGCAGTTATATAAACTTTTGGTCAGGATAAAGGTTTGTAGAACAAACTAGTTAAAGAATAAAACTAATGACCAAGAATGCTAAATAGCTTCTCTGTATTTTTTTACCTTTAGTCTTTTATTCTCCTTTTTCCTTTCTCTGCCCTCTCTGTCTTCCCCTCTCCCTTTTCTTCCTTCCTGCTGTCTTTCTTTCTCCTTTGCCCTCTGTTGTCTCAGCCACACGTCTGTCACTTGGTGTTCTACAGGAGGATTTCTCTGGGGAAAAACACACTCAAACTGGTGACTGAGACATCTGAAAAATAAGACAGCGAAGTGTTTGAGGTCTCTCGTGTTCCTCTACAACCAGCGCCAGGTGTATTTTTCCAAAGGACTTAACACTCAATGTCTCTTTTGACAGATTTTCCCGGATACCTGTAGATTCCCCTCAAGACAATTTTACTGTATTCTTTGCAAAATCATGAATAACTCACACAGTCAAGCCTTTTTCAAATGTGTTTGTGGTAAGAGCAAAACTCTAAATGGAGCTTAGCTTTCTCAGTAGACAATAACAAGTGCCAGGAGTTTGGACATAATGTTTGCAGCTGTGGCTTGATGGGTTCAAATGTGACAGTTTTATCATTTTGATCGTTATTTGTACTTGCAATTTTTATTGCCTGTTTTGACAGTTTGATTTTCTCAACTTAAACCTACCAGGTGATTGTTAAAAATCCCAAGCCTGAAGATAAATAATATCATGAAGCTCAGAAAGAACTGGATGATTCTGAGGTGTCCTCTGAGGTCGTATATTAAGCAATTTCACATCTTCACTTTGGGACCCAGTAACATTATACTGCTTCTCTTGTTTTCTGTGCCTTTGTTGTCAAAATAAGAATTTCTCTTGCTCTTCTTTTCCAAACCTCTTTGCTTTCAGGTGCTTGGATTTAGCAACATCGATTACCTTATTTCTGAATCTTGAATTGCAGCTCAGATTTTTACACTCAAATTGCACAGAGAAGTTTATCTCCTTTAATTAATGAGCCATACACCAGTATGCAGCGCACACTCCATCTCTGGAATGACAAACCCTCACTCCAAAAGAGTGGCTCTGGGTAGTTTTATCTGTACATAGGTGATATATCTGGGCTCAAATGTTTGGGGAATATATATTGAGATTTTACTGGATAAGGTTTTAAACAAAGTAATGGAAAGTTTGTCTCCATTAACTTGCTATGATAAATACTAATTATAAAGTACTTTCACTTTCACTTTCTCATTAGCATCATTTGATTAGTGTTTGCAGTATTGGATAGCACCAGTATTCAGTTATTTATTTTTCATAGCATCAGAACACCTATGTTAATTTTTAAATAAGATATTATTCTTACCTTTAGGTGTTCTTCTGAGTGAGAGCTCCTCATTTCTTAACATTGTGTTTCTCTAAATTGGATAGTTTAAGATCAAGGTATAAGTTAAAATAAATTATTATAAGAGAAAAGGGAATAAGAAAATGGATCTGACCTTGGGGGACAAGGAGTCAAGAGAGAAGGATATGAGTCTTTGAGGGGATCTGGCAGTTAAGCCTCCCAGGGATGCATAGGAAGTTGATCCGGAAAACTTTTTACCTCTCAACACTCTATAACATCCTCTTCCCATTTTCCTTAATGGACTATTCCTCAGCCTGTACTTTGAAGGATAATAGGGTTAAATGAATAATCAATACTTTGATCCTAGTAGAATTTACATTACTTATCTAGGGTGCATGAGACCGAACAATTGTGCTAAGACAATGACAAAGTTTGAACTGAACATGTCGGAATTTTCAAGAGCTATACTCTACAGCATCTTGTCTGATGCAGTGGATTATTTTTCGCAGGCAGCAAGTGAATCCATTCTTTGTGATGCATTTGTCTTTCATAGAATTCATCATTCTTTAACTAGAACACGAACCAGATTGATTAGTCAGTGGTATTTGTAGTTACCTCAAATCTTTGTATTTCATTTGAATCTTAATTCCAATTACATGGAGCAGAATTTCCAAGCCAGTGCAATACTGTTGTCATTTATTCTTAAAAAGTACATTTTAATCTATCTCACTGCCTACAAAAATAGACTTTATAAGAATACCTACTTTGAAGCGAAGGATATATAAAATAATTTGTAGAAAGAGTAACTTAGCAATGTGTAGCAAAAATTTTGAGGCTTTATATTCCTCTTTAATTCTAAAAGCATTCTCCTAATAAGAATATTCATAGAAATGATCATGAATGTGACAGTTGTTTCAAGAATACTTACCAGAAAATGGTTTATAATGACAAAAAGAAAAACTGCAATATTAAACTACAGGAGGTTTATTAAACACTAAAACATTCTTGTCTGCTCATATAGTTGACCATTATTCCCCCATTAAAATTACATTGTAGAAAACTATGCAATTCTGTGAGAAAATAGAATACACAGAGAAAATAGATGGATAAGCAAATAGGGGATGGAGTGGGTCCGAACAGGATCTGAGAGTTGTGAATATGCGTAGCAGTCACAGGACCCCTAAGAACCGTAAGATCACTCTGCTGTTCTCACCTGCTCACATTCTAAAGCTTCAGCTACTCTCCACCTCCTCCGCCTCCTGTACCACCTCCTAGTCCTCCTCCCCCACCTCCTCCTCCCCCACCTCCTCTTCTCCCACCACCTGCACCTCCCGTCCACCTCCTCACAGCTTCTCCAGTTAAGGCTGAGATATCCACCTGCACTCCTGAGACAGTCTCTTAGGTTTTGTGACCCAGAGAGGTAGCTGTATTTTTCTTTTTCATGTCTCTTCACGCATATCCATTTCCTCAGTAAAGAATCCACATAGAATTGCCTCACATTGCTATTACTAGTGTTGCTCACAGATGGGATGCTAATATCAAACCACTAGTGCTTTCTGTACACCGAGTTAGCACTACAGCCCCTTTCCAAGACACTTCTGAAGGACAGTGGTGAAGGGTAATCATCACAGTAGGCAGTACTTTGGACAGTGCACTCAGTTGTATATTTTGCCAGATTTGTGACTATACAAATATTCATGGACTATAGCAAATGGTCTAACTGGATGGCCAGGGACTTTAAGGACTATGGCTGGAAATTTAGTCACCAATACATTTGGGGAACAGGTACACAGATAGACCTCTCCTATGGGTGAAGGATGTAAAGATATTTTTGTCCCATGTGAATGCTCACCGAAAGGTGACCTCAGTAAAAGAGGATTTTAATAATCAAATAACAGGAAGAATCCTTTTGTGGATAGTAGTCAACCTCTTTTTCAGAGTCACCCCTGTCATTGCCTAGTGGGCTCGTGACCAAAATGGTCACAGTAGCAGGGATGGAGGCTATGACTGGGCTCAGCACCTTGGACTGTTGGATGGCCAGTGTACCAGCAGCAGAAACTAACACTGAGTCCTGAATATGACAGGGTTCCTTGGGCTGATCACCCTGTGATCTGGTGGTAGGTTGATTATACTGGACTACTTCCACTATGAAACTGCTTTGTTATAACCTTGGTGGCATAGAGAGTTACTATGCGTATGGGTTTGCCTACCCTGTATGTAAATCTTCTGCCCAAAATACTATTTGTGCACTTATAGAATGCTTCATCTACCATCATGGTATTCCACACAGTATTTTTTATGACCAAGGAATGTATTTCATGGCCAAAGAAGGGGTGCAGTGAGCTCATATTCATGGAATTTACTGATATTACCATAGTACTCACCATCCAGAAGCAGCGAGATTGATAGAAAAGTGGACTGGACTTTAGAAGATACAATTACATTACCAGATAGGGCTTGGGCAAGGTTCTTCAGAAGGCTGTTTGTGCTTTGAATCATCATGCATTCTATGGTACTGTGTCTCCCATAGCCAGGATTTATGGGTCCAGGCATCAAGGGCTGGAGATGGGAATGGTAACACTCACTATTACCCTAGTGACCCACCAGCAAAAGGTTTGCTTTCTATTCCCAGATCTTGTACTCTGATGCTCTAAAAGTCTTAATTCCAGAGGGGGAGAAGGTTTATACCAGGAAGCATAACGACTCCACTGAAATATTCCCCTGGTCATTTTGGGCTCCTCATGCCTCCGAGTGTACAAACTACAAATGAGATTATGATGTTGGTGGGGATAATTGATCCAGATTATGAAAGGAAATTCAGCTATTACATCACAGTGAAGGGAAGGAAGAAATTATGAAATTTTAGAAGAATAAGCATCACCCAGAGAAAAACTTTACCTTCTATAATGTGGAGGATTATAGTAAGTTTCTGTTTGCATACAGGATAGTTGTATTATGTAAGATGCAATTGTGATCTTGGCTATTGTATTTGAAGAGTGAATATGATAAAAGGAAATGTGCTTCATTGCCTGGTTGACAAGGTGTAGACTGAGATTGTTAACTGTGATATGTCAACTTGAATGTGTTTAGAAATATGTAGCAGAGTAGTAGGGCACAGACTGGGTGTGTTTGAGGATAGTTGACATGTAGGCTACAAACTGAGTAAAGAAGGCCCGCCCCAGATCTATTGGTTAAATCTAATGTCATTTGGAGATATTAATTAATTTGCCCAAGGTTACAGGATTAGTATGAACTGAGTTTACAATCAAACTGATAGCTTTTTATTCTGTAATAATCAATGGGAAATTATTCATTAGCCGAACTTACAACTATAAAATTTATTTCAAAATGTTTACAGAGAAAACTACTGCTTAATGTGCAGTGTAGTATAACTGAATGTATTTAACATGAGAAGACTTTAATAGGAGGATATCCAGGGCCTACAAAGATTCAGAATCACCTGTGTCAAGGGGCCAAGTAGCACTCCCGGTGGAGTTAGATTTTAGGTGGAAACCCAGTGAGATGCTATTTAAGTGAAGGTGCTGGCTCATGAAAAGCATGGCTTAGAAAGAAGGGGTAACTTGGCACAGACCAAGACCTAAGAAGATACTAGAATATGAATTGCTGAATGAGATTCCAAATGCTGGAGCTTAGAGAAGAAGGTGGGAAATAGTACTAGGAGAGGCTGGGAAGATACACAGACCATGGAGAGTCTTACAGGCCAATTATACAGTTTATTTATTCCTGGGTCTTGGAAAACCAGAATATTCCAGGATATTTTAAGTTTATCCCTTATCTAAGGACATGGGATGGGAGAAGGCTGCTGAAGACCTGGAACTGTGGAGAAGAGACAGGAGCTGAGTACTGAAGTGAGCATCTCTCCCCAGACTGCAGCATATTTCTCAGAGAGGAGCAGCTGGCATGGCCTTCAGGCCCTCATTGCTCACTTTCCCTCACATGTATTTGACAGATTAGAAGGAGGTGAAAAAAATTTCATGTTATTGAAAAACTCCCAAGCATGACACTTCTGAGAATAGTTCTTAGAACTACATTTCACCCTTTAGCATAGCTCAGGAAGATAATCTCACTGACTGGATTAGCTTTGATATGTTGTGAAGTTGTTCTGGCTTATGTACTGGTTCTCTGAGGCTTGAAGAGTTTTTCTTAAGATTCTTAAGCAGGGGATGATGGGAAGATGGCGACCAGGTGAGCAGCAAGGGAGCGATCCTCCTTAATAAACACCACCAGCTCGAGACAGACTTGGTGAGCGTGAATGCCGGGACCTCGGCTGGGAAGTTCAAACTGGGCTTATTTCTCCGAGATGCCGGGGGAGATGCGGTAGGGCGGACCAGGCTGCCGTGGCGAGATGTGGGAAAGCCCCAGACGCTGGAAGCCAGGGACGATCCATGCAGGGAGGAAGCTTGGCTCGGTCCAAGCATCCTGGGAGCGCAGCCAGCTCGGTCCCTCCCGCCTCCCGAGCCGGTGCAGCTTTCCGGCGACTCCCGACAGAGATCGGCTTTTTGGTGGCGGCAACGCCCGGCAGTCCCACATTTCACGCGTATCGGGCGGGCCGCGCAGAAAGCCCCAGACGCTGGGAGCCAGAGACGCTCTGCGGGGGGAGAAAGTTTGGCTCGGTCCGAACGCCCTGGGAGCGCAGCCAGCTCGGTCCCTCCCGCCTCCCAAGCCGGTGCAGCTTTCTGGCGACTCCCGACAGAGATCGGCTTTTTGGTGGCGGCGGCGCCCGGCGGTCCCACATTTCGCGCGTATCGGGCAGGCCGCGTGGAGGACCCCAAACGCCGGGAGCCAGAGACGCTCCGCGCGGGGAGGAAGATTGGCTGGGTCCGAACGCCCTGAGAACACAGACAGCTCGGTTCCTCCCGCCTCCCGAGCCGGCGCAGCTCTCCGGCGACTCCCAAAAGAGATCGGCTTTTTGGCGGCGGCAATGCCAAGCAGTCCCATGTTTCGCGCGCATCGGGCGGGCCGCACAGAAAGCCCCAAAGGATAGACGGGCACCTTGGAACCTTCCTGCCTGCAGGGACTCCAAAAACTGGTGAGATATCGGCGCTCGCGACCAGATCACCGAGTGGGGGAGGAGATCCATCCCTATACCTGCAGGGAACCCTGGGAGGGCGGGGGAGCGGTCTTACACACCTCACCCAGGTCACTAGGTAGGGAGTATCTAACGAATATCTGTACAGCCTTTTAAGTGGAACTCTCAGCAGAAAGCTTAAGGGACATTCCCCCAAAGAAAAGTCATTGGAGCAACCTCTGCAGCAGACCTTTGCCTGCTGAACTGACTGGGGAATCTACTGCTCAATATTTTGAATCAGATACCCAAAAAAGGAAGACAGAAGAACAAATCTCAGCAGAAAGCTTAAGGGACATTCTCCCAAAGAGAAGGAATCATTGCAGCAGCCTTTGCAGCAGACCCCCGCCTGCTGAACTGCCTTTGGAATTTATAGCTCCACATTTTAAATCTGATACCCAAAAATGGGAAAACAGAGGAGCAAAACGCAGTCTCAAAACTCAACCCCACCCAGAACTAGTTTTGAAGATGAAGATACAGGGGAACCAGGAAGCCTCATAACTTCAAGATATGAAATGATTGCATCCGAAATTAAACAACTCCAACAGGCCATGAAAGAGCTTAAAGCAGAAATAACCCACATACCCACAATGATTTCTCAGATAAAAAACGAGATGAAAACAATGATGGAAGAAATGCTCCATTTACACAGACGAG